>JALJCO010008689.1:0-181705 GCA_023101725.1 Atherinomorus stipes
TTGGGGGGTTTGCGGGGCCTGGGGATGTTGGGCCGGTGACTCTGGCCCCTCCGCCGACCCTTTCCGCTCCCGTCCCTTTTCCCCCTCCCTGGCCTGGGGTGGTCGGCGCCCCCAGGGGCCGAGGCTGGCCCCTCTGTGGTGAACGCCGGACGCCGGGCCGTGGGGGCGGCCATGCCTGCCCCTTCTGCCCTGGGGGGATCCCGGGAGGCAGGGGGTACCTAATGCCGGTAACGGCTCTTCTTCCAGGGGGGGAATTCATACCCCCCTGGTCTCCTTTCCCAAGACCTCCCCCCCCCCTGCTCTACCTCACACACACACACGTAGGGTTTTGGGGAGGGTGCGTGTCAAGCGGGCGTGGTGAGGGAGGGCACCAAAGTGCCTTTGCTTGCCACGTCTAGAGACAGCCTGCTCCCCAGTTTTAACCACACTTAGACACCTAAACACATAAAATAACAACAGCTCACAACCACTTCTGAGGGGCGGGCCATATAGTGTGTGGAGGGAGGGAGGGGCCGGTTGGGGGGTCATGCCCCCTACGCGACCCCACTCCCGGCATGACTTGGCACTGCCCCTCAGTTTTAACTGCAAACAACACACATCTTACACACACAGTCATGAGCGGGGGGTGGGGGGGGACAGGGTCCTTTCATACCCCGGTCTCCCAGGCGCTACTGGGGGAGGGGGGACAGTGGCTACTTCACGCGCCAGTGGTTAAGGCTGGCTGCATTGCGGGGGATCTGCTGGCCTGGGGGATGCCTGGCCTGCTGCGTCCGGGGGGTGGGGGATGGGGGGTGGTGGTGGGGGGGGGGGGGCGTGTTGGGGGCTTGGAGCTCACGGCTCCCTCCCCGGCCCGAGCTACCACTCAGGAGGCACGAGGGCATGGGCAAGAGAGAGGTGGGTATGTGAGAATAACGAATGAGAGTGTGAAAGAGGAAATGTGGGAGGGAGGAACTTGGGCTGGAAGAGGGAGGAGATGTGGGTAAGTGGTTGGAGGAAAGGGGGGATGGAGGAAGGAGTGGCATGCTCGTGAGTGTCTAGTAGGGATGGTCATAAGGGGCTGAAGGAAGGAAGGGCGGGAGTGTGATAGGTCAGAGGGATGGGCGGGGCTGGACATGTAAGGGGGGACTGTATGGGGTATTGGGGGTATAGGGAGGTGTGGGCGTATGTGTGGGGGGGTAGGGAGGGGTTGGTGCAGCTATGTGGGGGGAGTGCATGTGTGTGTTAGAGGGTATGAGGAGGTGGGGGTAGGTGTGGACGGTAGAGTGAGGAGAGTGTTGGGGGTGGAGGGAGGAGTGAGTGTGGGTATGTAAGGTCGGAGAGCGGAGTGGGTGGGTGTATGTGTGTGTGGGGGGGGGTACACGGAGGTGTTGGGTAGGGCTGGGCGGTGTGGGCGGAGGTTCGTATCTCGGTGTTCGTGCCGGGCATCTTGGTGTCGGTGTGGTGCGGGGTGGCTGCGGGTTGGTTGGGGGCCGGGCGCTTTGGTGGGTCGTGCGGTTTTGTTTGTGGCTTCCGGGGCTTTGTATGCGGGGCGGGCGCGGGGGGGATCTGTATCTTGTGTGTGGTTGCTCTTGCGGTATTGATGTCTTGGGTGCCCGTGTCTCGATGTGGATGCGGTGACGGTATATCTTTCAGCCCTAGTGTTGGGGTAGGTGTGTGGGGAGTGTGTGTGCGAGCGTGGTGGCGGGGTAGGGGGTGGTAGAAGTGGTGGCGCCCTGGTGTCAGGTGTGTGGGGCAGGGACGTTGGGGTGGGGGCTGGCCTGCCCTGGGGGGCGTCGTCTGGGGGGTCCGGTCCTCCTGGGTTTCGGTTGGGCCGCCCGGGTCCGGGGGGGGGGGTGGCTGCTCCTGGGCGCTTGGGCCCTGGGCCCGGCGCTGTCTCCGCTCCGGGGGACGCCCGGCGCCCGGTGGGGTCGGCAGCTGCCGGTCTTGGTCCGCTGGGGCCTGGGCCCCCAGACTGCGGGGGGCTCCGGCTGGGGCCGCCTTTGCCGCCCTTCGGGGGATGCATGTCCGCTCTTTGGGGGGGGTAGCTGGGATCTGTGCCTCTGGGTGGCTGCTGGGGGCCTGGGTCGTGAGCCTTGCGGGCTTCCTCCTCCTTGCAGAGACGAGGCTGCATCTGCATGACTGTATCACCACGGAGAGCCTTTATTATGCATGTTGACACTGTGACACTGCTTCCCATTGCGATGACTAGGTTGTACCTCTTCTCTACTTCCCATTGCGATGACTAGGTTGTACCTCTTCTCTGCGTAGTTCTGCATGTGTTTGTGTGTGTTTGTATGATCTGAGGACATTTAAGCCACCTGCAGGTCCTCCTGTAGGGGATTGCTTGTTTTGTTTTCCAACAGAGACCTTGGTTGTTTAGGGATCGCGGTACAGATGTACCAGTGAACTGTGTAAGTGGATTCATGTTTTCTCTCCTCTCTCTTTTCCTCTTCCTTACTCCTTTCTCTCTGTTTCACTTTCTATCATTATCTCTGTTAACTCTCATTTCTCCCTTGTCAGGCCCAGCAGTATGAAATGGAATGGTGTAATAGACAAATGTTTAAATAAAGAAATAAAATGAATAAACATGATATCAAGTGGAGCCTTATGTTCATAAAGCTCCGCTTGGTAAAGCAAAACTGTTCAACAGAATAAAGCAATCAGATTTCCATTCTGCTTGCTTCAATGCTGGACAGGACAAGTTAAAAAAAAAAAAAAAAAAAAAAAAAAAAATTCAGTCGCAAACACAAACGGATTAGGAAGACGGTGTCCTGCAGCTTTTAGTTTTATCTGCAAGACATGTGAAGGCTACGTGATCTTTACAGTCCTTAAATGATACCAACAGCCAAATATATGCCAAAAAAAGCAACGACCTTTGAAAGAGTTTAATTTTTTAAAACTTTGATAAGTAATCACGAGATTTCCACGTTATTCCAGTGTGGCTTGTCATAAAAGCCAGTTTCCAGAGATGAATAATAGTTTAAATTAATGCTCCGATGTAAAAAATAATGTCAGAATAACTCCGGATAACATACTTACAGGTTATCATTACCTTACGACTGTCCAACGTTGTAAATCCAGATATTCACACTGCTTTCCATGTTGGCAGATACAAGGTAATTGGGACTCGTTCCCCAAGCAATGGCGGTGCCGCAACATGGCGCAACACACAAAACGCTTGTCGGACTATAGAAGAACTTGGTAACCCTAACGGTCGAGTGGTTAATTATGTTATACGTCTAATGGGTAATACACTTAATGTGAGGCTTGGAAACTGTCCAAATCTTCATAAATAAAGAGGATAAATTGGATTCTGGTGGATTCTGTTCACAGCTGTGGAAAAAACGCCCAAATGACAAAATTCTGTGTTTCTCACCAAAATAGGGACAAATTTGAATTTTTAGAATAGCAGCTGTAATAACTAGTTTTTGGACACTTAATGATAAAATATCTACATGTAAGACTTTAAAACCATCAGAAATTTCATAAAAAAAGAGGATCAATGTTTTTTGTGGTGCATTCAGTTCCCTGCTGTGTTAAGACACCTACATGCCCAAAATCAGCATCTCGTTGAGATAATGCCAAATTTGGATTTTTAACATGCTTGTGATGACTTAGTTATTAATGCAATGATTAAAAAAAATAAATCTGTTAATTTCACAGATTAATCTTTTTGCAATAATGTTCTAATATTGATAGTCCCCAAAATCCCAAATTTATTTGATAAATGTAGGCTCTATTTTTTTCACAATGATTTGGCAACCCCTTGAAAGTATCATACGACACACATGGGGGTCCCAACTCTCAGTTTAAAAACCACTCAGCGAACAGACTGAAGGGTTTTTGCTCTAATTAAGACATTGTTCATTGACTAAATTTCTCACCGTTCTGTTTTAGATTTAAGTGGTTTTGCAAACCGAAACTCAACTTAACCCTTTAACAGCCTGCTCTGCTGCTCAGTTGAGCAAATATTTTAGACAATGATGAATTTTATTAAATAGTTATGGAGATAAACTTGCCTGAGCCATCTCTACCACTTGGGTTATGAATTTAATGCCAAGCGTATTTGTTTGTTACTAAATTACTCTTTTAAATTTTGACCATTTACTACTGTTACTGTATTTTTAACTAACTATGGAAGAAAATTAGGGCCACTGAAGAAAAAAATGATAACATTCTGAGAAAAAAGTCAGAAATTTTTTTCCGGAGAAATTAAAAAAAAAAAAAAAAAAAAATCTGGAGATTTTTTTTTTTTAGACAGTTCCTGTAAAGTCAGAATTCTGAATTTTGTTCTCAAAATTTTTTTTTTCTTCAGTGCCAAAAATCATCTTCTGTATAATCTCAACCATTTGTTAAAAATCATCATTGTTATTGTCCAAAGAAAAGAAACAAAGCAATTCTGTTGCTTTTTTTCTCAGTGCAAACGTTAAAGGGTTAAATCTCTAGGGAAAACCGTGTCAAGTTGCACTTTTTTAGAGAATTCTTTGTTTTTGTTTTTATTTATTTCATTACAATACTTAAAAACACATTGAATGGAAAACCTAATGAATTATAATAATGCAAAGAATTGCAGATATAATCTGAAAGTAATTACTTCTTTTCCTTTAACAGTATGTTAATGTTTTAACCAAGTAATCCCAATACTTCCTCAAAACTGGCCTCTATTAAAGGAAACAATGAGCAGGCAGAACAGGTCATCAGATACATTACGCGACGTTCAGGAGAGATAAGATGGATGTAAAGATCTCAGAATGAAAAGGTAACATGTGCCATGCATGACGGAGAAGCCTCCAGGCTTGTCATCATAAAGGCTCCAGTTCCTGACCTGCGCTGACTGCAGCCATCTTGATTCTGCATGGTTTTAAAGTCATGTGACATGGTGATGTTCTGCAGCGCTCGCAAAGTCGGCCAACATTTCCAACCAACGTGCGCTTTCTTCAAGCTTATTATCTGTTATGCTGCAGTAAGTCCTTTCTGCCTGCCACCTCTCCAGTGGGTGAAGTCGTTAGTCTGAGCCTGAACTTTGACACAGTGTCCAAGTTTTCCCAAAGTTTGTCCTCTTTTCAAGAATAAATTCAGATTTAAATAAGAGGTTCCTCTGTTTGCAGAGAGGAAAATATGAGTGAAGAAATACTAAAAAGTTGATTTAATGAGGTAACGTTGTGCTTGCATACAAACAACTGCTTTATCTTTAGCTTTAACTTTTGGGAGGTTTAATATTGTTGGTTTTCCTTCAGACAGAAAGAATTACATCTGGGTTTTAATTTAGTATTTTTATGACCTTACCACTGAATATAAACTTTTACACATGACTGCAGACATGCAGACGAGGCATGTAACGGTATGAAAATTTCATAATATGGTTATTGGGACCAAAATGATCTCAGTAATCATTGTTATTGCAGTGTTGTGGAAATGTGTTCAAAATGTTCAAAAAGTACTTATACACACACTGAAATCCTTTCACAAAGTTTATTTAAAACTAAATAAGTAAAATAATAACAAGCACAATGGACTTTCTGTTGGCAGAAACATTAAAATACATAAATAAACGTAAATATCAAACATATAAATGTGCATTAAAGATGGCATCTTAAAGGGGGAGTTAAGGATTTTTGACATAGGGCCTCATTTACAAGTGAGCCAGAATACTACTTATCACTGAAGACAGTTTCAACATATTTCATTCCGTTATTCTAGTTCCAGGAGGCTGCTGATGCTAATGCTAGTGCGAGTCAATAGAAATCTGCTAGCCTGTCATTAAAAATAATCTTATCCACTCCCCAGAACTGTCATATATCAGATACTAGCAGGTATTAGCCAACATGTGGCTAATTCTAATGTTTCTGACAACTTGGTAACTTAACCAACAACTTAAAACCAGACATATTATAAACAGCTTCAAAGCAAGTCAGTCTGTAGCAGCAGAAGCTGCACTGTAGTCACATGACTCTGAAAGGAATGCTGGGAAATGAAGTTTTTCCGCAATAACAAAGAACTTTCTACATGCTGGATTGATGCTAAGGGAACAAGATCTTGCAAGATTTCATTAATAAAAACATTGTTCAAAAAAACAAACAAAAAAAATAAAACAATACCATTATTTTTAGATATCAAATTTTAATGCTGATATTGGGTGATAAAAATGGAAATTTCTAGCAAAAACATTAAAATAATACGATAAGTGAATAAAAACAAAGTTTTTTCAGCATCAAAATCCAAACTATATCCAGACTTCAGATTTAAGATAATCATGGTTTTATTATCAAAACCTGAAATGGTAAAACTCACCGTCGGGAGTCATATCACGGTTTATCTCTTTAGTGGTGATTTTTACATCCAGGGTTCTTGCAGGGTCTTAAGAAGTCTAAAAATGTCTAAAATTCTGAACTTAAAATTTAAGGCCTTAAAAGGGGCTGTTTTTTTATTCAAGGTCTTAAATTTTATGTAGACAAGTCTTCATTTTTTACTTTTATTCATTCCCGAAAAGCATTGACCACATAGAATATGCTAAATGATATATCAGAGGTTTAATCTGTCTGTCTTTCTGAAAGGTTCAGAAAACTACGAGGGATGTTTTCAATTTCTTTTTTTTTTAATTGATACACAATTAAATACATTTTTCCTTGAGTTGCACTTGAGTTAACAACATTAATGTCTGTGTCCATTATTTGATTCAGTCGTCCACTTAAATCAAATTTTTAAAGGTACTTTTTGGAGCAATCATTATGTGATTAATAAAGATTGATAAATTACCATGTCATTATTTATTTATTTTTATGAAGTCCTATTTTGAATATCTGGGGTTATTTGATTGTTTTATAATGCATCGCGTTGGTCTTAAATTTTATTTATAAAAGTCTTAAAAGGTCTTTAAAAGGTCTTAAATTTAACTTGCTGAAACCTGCAAGAACCCTGTATTCCTAATGCAGACACATGTTGCCTCACCTGCTACAGTATGAGCTCTTCAGTATGCTGATTTTTGTGTTGTTCTTTGTTTTTCACCTCCAGAACGGGAAGCATGACGAGGCGTGGATGATTCTAAAGCAGGTCCACGACACCAACATGAGGGCTAAAGGTTACCCAGAAAGGGTTTTCTCTGTAAGCTGCATTTAAGCCTTTTATGTGGCATCACTGCTGCATGCATGCAGGAAATAACATCCTCATAGCGTCTGTGTCATTATGTGCTGACACAATGCAGCAGGTTTACAGCTCTTTGCTGCATCAATTTGCATACCAATAAACTAAAATAGATCTGCTGTAATTCTCTGTAAGCTCTTAAAGCTTTGAGGTTAAACAGTCATACTTTAACTTAAATGCAGATTTTATTACCTTTTTGTATTACTGTATGTTGAGAAATGAAATGAATCATACCTGTCTGTGTTTAATATGCAATCATTTAAATGTGAGACAAAGGAGTGAAACTGTAAAACTTAGCCGTGGTTGTAAATATAACAAATTTAATGGTGTTTGTATGATTTGTGCTTTGAAGAAGAACATTTAATAGTCATCTAACAGGACCTGTTTGCTGGCAGGTGACCACCATTAAAACAGTGAAGCCGATGGACGAACTGGTGGACATGGGCGACAGTACCGCCTGGTACGAGAAATGGAGGATAAAGCTCACCGCACTTTTCCATCAGGTCAGAACTGACGTGTGTGTTTTCCATCTCACTGTGCACTTTTTCTTTGTATGTGCTGATTTGTCCTCTCTGTCTGTGTTGTTGTAGGTGTGGTATAATTTCCAGACCATCTTCTCCCCTGAGTACCGCCGCACCACCTACATGATGATGGCCGTGTGGTTCTCCATGTCCTTCAGGTGAGGAGTAACGACAACGTGCTAAATGCAAGAACCACCGATTGTTTGTTTTCTAGAAGTTTTTGTTTTCTTTTTATGATGACAAGCAACAAGCTTCTACAGAAGATGATTAGGGTTACTGAAGAAAAAGAAGAAATCTGAGAAGAAAAAGTCCAAATTCTGACTTTAATCTCAGAATTTGGACTTTTTTCAGAAATTGAGAAAAAAATCTCGTAAATTTGTTCTGAAAAAAAGTTGGAATTCTGACCTTTTTCTGGAATGGGGGAAAAAAGTCAGAATTTTGAGATTAGTCAGAATTCTGACTTTTTCTGAAATTGAAAAAAAGAAATTTCCCAATTTTAATTAAAAAAAAATTCTGGGGAAAAAAAGTCAGAATTTATTTTGAGATTAAAGTCAGATTTCGTACTTTTTTCTCAGAATTTTATTTAATTTTTTTTCTTCATTGGCCCCATCCTCTTCCGTAGCTTTCTCCTCATTCCTCCTGTAACTTAGTGACCGACTTATTAAACAGTCTGTACGGAGGACATTTGCGAGTACTGGCAAAACATTTGTTAGTTTTCAGTAGAAATGACCTTTTGCTTCATTTCTGCTTCAGAGAATAATCACTTCACTTTATAACATTTATTTACTTGTTTGCTGTTTTGTAAATGTCTCTTTTACTTCCTGAGCACCAAAACAACTCAGCTGTGCATGCGAGCAGGGACCATGGTTGTGATGATGCATTTATAAACAGTAACGTTTGGTGAACTGAGCTGCAGATTGAGGATAATTATGTGGTTGCAAAATGAATTCAGCAATAAATTGTTGGATTTTGCGCCTGCAGAGTTTGGAGTTCACAGAGGTTTTACAAGTCCATGAAATTATTTATTCCTTCTAAAGCTCCAGGATACAAGATAGTTTTGACACTTTATGAGTAGAATTACATAAATTACATTTTCATTGTTAACTTATTCAACTTGTTATCTTTTGGTAAAATGGAAACAGTATTCTGTGTGTGTATGCATCTGGTGAGTGTCTCTGGCCTCCTGTTCATGGCCACGGCAGGGGTTTTCTTGACCTTCATCGCGGTGGTGGGCAGGATGGGATTTGTGGTCTGGTATGGCTGAACAGCCTCCCGGGTCTTGAAGCCCCCTTTTTCTGCCTCTGATACAGTACTTGCAGGGTCCCAGTCACATTTGCACGATCACACTCATCACTGTTCACTCTTGACGCTTTGCCCCACATTCACTAACCTGCATATCCAGTATGGCCACTGTGGTATCTGATGGGTTTAATCACCGATAACTCCAGTTATGTTCATAAGCAGTAGGCAAAGCCATCCCAGAACTTTTATCTATGTCAGAGGTTTTCAAACTGGAGGTTGGGACCCCTGGGAAGGTAACATTGTAATTGTAAAAAAAAAAAAAATTATACATACATATAAATATATATATGTCTATATCTATATATAGATATAGATATATAGATATACATGTATATATATGTATATACAGTATATATGTTAGGGATGTTCGATATAGGCTTTATTACTGATATCCGGTATACCGATATCCAACTCTTAAATTCCGATATCAACCGATACTAATTATGCAAACAACTGTGGTTGTGTTTCTCATATTTTGAGAAATACAACTATGTTCTGCTCTGAGAGCAAAGATCGCAAAATCTCCTTAACTCAGCCAGAGGAGTTCATTTTGGACATCTGGCTGCCAGATATCAGATACTAGCAGGTATTAGCCAACATGTGGCTAATCATAATGTTTCGGACAACTTGGTAACTTAACCAACAACTTAAAACCAGACATATTATAAGCAGCTTCAAAGCAAGTCAGTCTGTGCAGCAGCAGCTGCACCGTAGTCACATGACTCTGAAAGGAATGCTGGGAAATGAAGTTCTTCCACAATAACAGGGACTTTTCTACACGCTGGACCAACGCTAATGGAGCAAGATCTCATGAGATTTCATCGCTCCATAACAAAATCTTGGGGGATTTAAAGTTTCAAAATTTCATCCCAAAAAACGATACCGATATTTTCCTATATCACATTTTAATGCCAATATTGGGGGCCGTTTCGGTTTAATACTTGTCACCGTTCAATATTTTTGTAGTCGAACGAGTAGCTGAACACAGTTCCACTGAGTTTTCAACACAGCTCATCATCAGAACACAAGTTGTTAAAATAAATAAAAAATTCTGTATTGTTTGAAATTCTATGCATGGTTGGTCATGGTTCGATACACACCTGTATTTAATGCTTCGATATGAATATGTGTTTTGTTGCAACCCTAATATGTATATTATACTGTATATATATATATATATATATATATATATATATATATACAGTATATATACGTGTGTGTGTGTGTGTACAGTATATGATGAATACAAATTTTCTGAAATTTATGACATTGATTTTGAATTGTGGTTCAACAGAAATACAAAACAAAAAACAAACAAAAAACTCAACTTAAATTTAATTTAGCAACACTTTGAGGCAATCACTTCACTCAAGTGTTTTCTGTAACCTCCAATCAGATGTCTGCACCTGTTGACAGGTATTTTGGTCCACTGTTCATGAACGATGTGCTCTAATTTATTTGGGGCAGTTTTCAAAACAATTCAAATTAATGTTTTATTTGACAAAATTGTAATTTAGCATTTTCTTTATTTATTACTGTCTCAGTTGCTTGTTATTTAAATTACTATTGTGAATTTAGCCTTTTCTTTAATGGGAGAGTATTTAAACTTTTGCATTCCACTTATATATGTATAAATGCTATAAAATAAAACCCTATCCTTATTTCCTCCTCCTCTTCCTCCTCTTTCTCTTCCAGCTACTACGGCCTGACGGTGTGGTTCCCCGACATGATCAAGTACCTGCAAAAGCAGGAGTACTCCTCTCGCACCAAGGTTTTTCTCAAGGAGAAAGTGGAACACGTTACCTTTAATTTCACCCTGGAGAACCAGGTCCACCGCCAGGGGGAGTACTTCAATGACAAGTGAGTCTGCTTCGCTCACTCATTAAACGAGGCCAGAGGGATTTAGAGTTACTCCACCTGTCAGATGTTTTCATTCTGAGGACCAAATTGGCAGTTTGGTATGTTTTCTTTTGGCAGAATTTGTTCACAAAGATGAAATACTTTGTGGTAGACAACAAGAAATTCAATAGAAATGAAATGAGGCTTCACAATGTTTAATAAGCTGACGCCGCTTTGATCTGATGACGCCCTGCAGACTCGGTCGTGTTTAACAAGCCTGCCTTTGAAATTTCACATCTAAAGACTCACAGCAGTATGGTAATAGTTCTGAGCCTGTGATAACATGTTGTTTTTAATCTTCCCCTCCCCCTCCCCTCGTGCCCCCTGCCATGTTGCATCCATCCATTCTCTCCTCACCTCCCGTGTCTAACTGCTCGCAGGTTTATGAACCTGAAAATGAAATCTATGGTGTTTGAGGATTCGCTGTTTGAGGAGTGTTATTTTGAAGATATCACCTCCAGCAACACCTTCTTCAAGAACTGCACATTCATCGCCACCCTCTTCTACAACACAGGTACAGAATGCACACGTGCACGAACGTTGATGCTGCATAACTTTAAATACAGAGGTGGGAAACGTTGGTCCTGCAGCAGCTGAGCGCTCCAGATGATGTTTTGGGGAAAGAAAATCATCACCAACCTTCCTATCCGTTCTCCCTCCAGCTGATCAATCGTTGCCATAAATGAGGTTTGTTTCTTTCAGCTTCCGTCGCCTCTGTTGTTTCTCGTCTTTGCAGTCTTTCAGATAATTTCAGCCAAACTGATTCTCACCCCAGCTTTGATGCTCAGCCCTGCAAAGAGATTGCTGTAGATTTCACAGTAAGTTACTGTCATTTGCTGTAAATTTTTTACGGTACCACCTCCTAGAGATGCACCGATCGGTTGGCAACCAATCACAATTGGCCAATAGTGTTTTGATCAGAGTTCTCAAACTAGATCAGAGCAAGCTGATCCGGTGAGTTTGACGTGCCTGACGCACGTTAAGCTCGGCATACACTGCGATTTTTGGTCGTTTTTGAGCCAATTTTCCAGTCCTGAGACAATTTTGGCGTTCGGGCCGATTCTTGGCCAGATCGTGTGTCGTGCATGAGCGATCGGCACCTCACGACAAACTCCCGATCAGAAATTGTGAGTCGTAAGAAAATCAAACCCGTCTGATATTTCAGTCGTCGCTCGTGAGTGAATCACATGTTGAAGCGGTGCCACGACCAGACTGAGAACTCTTTCCTCTGAGATTTTCACATTTCGCATGCGTGAAACAAACCAGAGGCAGCATGGCGACCCGGGTTGTGATTTGGACGGAGTTCTTGTTGTAAAACCGACAGACCGTACAGCCCACGTCTGCTCAGCCAATTCCTCGTCCACACACAATCTCGTCGCCTTTTACTTTTTGGTGAATTCTTCACAAAGAAGAGCGCAAATCACCAAGACAGCGCGTTTTTTTGGTGATAGCGTACTGTTGCTGCTGTCATTGTTATTGTCGCCTTCTTCTTCTCCGTTTTCTTCTTCTTCTTCTACTACTAGCTGTATTTCTTGCGTTGCATGTTGGGATGTGCAAGACCCCAACATGTCTTTGAGGACGTACAGTGTGAGTAGTCAGATCACATCCGAGCATCGGTTCGTACAGTATGAGGACAGACATCACAAGCTGTGAACTTTTGAACTCTGCGACTGATTCACACAATTTGATTTGGGGCTGCGAGCAGCGATTGAAAAATAATCGCACAGTGCATCCCAGGCTTTACGTGCATCAGGTGTGGAAAATACCAAGGAGACTCCGGGGAATCTCTTCACTCTACAGAGACATTGGAGTATAAACTGTGATCTGCGTCCGGTCCCGAGTTTCCAAACGGGGGGTTGATGACCTGCTGTTGCGAGACTGTAGGTCGTCAAACTGGGTCAGATCAGACGAAAGCTGCGCCATCATCTGCGCGTTGGTCCTGGAGGAAACTGTGGAACCTACCAAACTCAGAGCACCTCTGAATTATCTGATGAATCCAGACACGGCGCAGAGACGCCCGACAGTGTCTTTCTTTGGCCGCGTGGAGCAAATAAAGCCGAGCAGCTGCTCAGTTTCATCCTCCATCGTACGAAGACACAGACGAAGGAAAACAACCGACTCCACCACCACACTCTAGCCGCCCTTGACGCATGTGACGCGCAAGGCAAATCTGCCATTCATGCTGCTTAATCAGACGTAAGCTCATCAATAAAATCATAATTTTATTATATTATTTTGGCTATAGCCTGTTTATGTTACATTTTGAGTTTTTCTGTTTGTTTTTTTTTACAGAAAAGCTACAGTCGCTATAAGCTCCAAGTCATATGTCCAAGAGATATTGTTGTAGTTGCACATAAGTCACTGTTCTTATTTTCATTCGTATACCGTATTTTATTTTTCCAAAAGGTTGAAGCTAAACTCCAAACTGTGTCTCTGAGAAAGAGCCTCTAGAAAGAGTGAAATGTTTATTATTGTGCCCATGTGTGTTGTGCACATAATCTATTTTTTATTTTAAGATTTAATTCCTTTTTCCACAGAAAAACGAGGTTTATAGTTTACAACTTGTACCAACTCTAAGAGAGTGAAATGTTTACTTTTTTCTGTGTTAGTGCTGCACATGTTGTGTGTTGCACACATAATTATTGCCACAAGAAAGCTTAAGCCAGTAAACTACACTTACTCTATGTAAACTGAGTCTCCAAGAGAGTCTCTGTTAGAGTGTGAAATACTGCAGATTGCCTCAGTCTGCATGTAAACAGTGGTCAATTATGATAATTTCCCATCTCCTCATTTTTATACTTAATAACATAATTTCAGTGTTATGTACATGAGACAACAGTATTGGAGAATTTATGGACTTGACCCTGTGATCGGTGATCGGCAATATCGGGATCAGCAGATACTGCTTTTGGTGATCGGCGATCGGCCCCCAAAAAACCTCCTGCCTTTTTCTTCAGGGAAAAATATAAAAGTACACTCAAAAAAAGGATTTTTTTGGCCTTGTAAAAATCAATTTGATGTGAAAAGTGAATTCTGAAAGAGTTTTGTTTTACCCTGCGTATACTCAAAAAACGCAGAATGGTACTAAGTGCTACTTAACATTTGTTTGTATATTTAAACATAATTTTTAAATTGTGAAAATAACTCACAATTATTATGTAATTTGTATTTAACGTATTCATGATGTGATCAGTTTGTAAAAAGGAAGTATACTTTACTTTGCCTACACTGTCCTGTCAGAGGGGAAGGGGCTATTTTCGAAACTCAACATATCTGGACCACAAAGGCTCATGGGAGATGCATATTCAACGGAGTTTAACCTGTTTTGAATGCTATGCTATAAATTTGAGTTATTTACGTTGTTATGGTTTACATTTAGATGATGATGGAAAGTTCCATTGTGTTTGAATTGTAAAGATGCTACCATGAGTGAGAAGCACAGTACAGATAAGTAAAGCTACGACCCCCATTACCTATGGAAAATCCCACATCCTTGTTTAAGGAGTTGGGAACATCATTGCAAATTGCAGATTGCAAATTTCCCCATTGTGGGACAAATAAAGGCTTATCTTATCTTTTCTTATCTTATTATAACAGTCATCGTTCAACTGTTTATTATATTTTAACTGTTTAATATGACTACACTGCAAAAACTCAAATCTTAGCAAGTATGTTTTTCTAATTTATTGTCAAAAATCTCATCACACTTAAAATTTGACTAAATTACTTAAAGAGAAACATTTCAGTAAGATATAAGATATAAGATCTTATTCTTATTTCAAGAAATTTCAAGAAATCTTATCAAGAAAATTTTTTTATGCCATTGGCAGATTTTTTTTTTTTTTTTTTGCTTGTAATAACCAAAAAATAAAGACATAAATAAAAATCTGCTAGTGGAACGATTGAAATTTTCTTGATAAGATTTCTTGAAATAAGATGCATTGCCTTAAAACAAGATCTTATAAATTACTGAAATGTTTCTTTATGTAATTTAGTCTTATTTTGAGTGTGATGAGATATTTTAACTAGATAAGAAAAATATACTTGCTAAGAATAGAGTTTTTGCAGTGTAGTCTGTTAGTCTGACCCATTGTGGTTGTTAAAGAATACTCTTAAACTATATTTGTTTCAATATGAGATTTTCAGTTTGATATAAACTAAGATTAAGTAGAACTTACTAATTATGTCATGGTAAAACTCAATGGCAAAGTGGATAAATACGACTAAAGGTTACTTAAGTTTTTCTCGTAGGAATAGCTCCATGCAAGTAAAGTTTACTTGAAAATAACCCTTGTGAAATTTACTTAACATTTCTGAGTCAAATTACTTTCCTAAGATTTTCTAAGTAAATAATACTATACAGTTTTTTTCAGTGTATTTCTGTTTATATGACTATTTTTACAATTCCTGTCAATACAGTAACACCCAGGTGTTACTGTTCACGCCGGTGAGTGCATATGATCTCACCAGGGGTGAAATCTGCATGGCCTACATTTGCACATAGCACAATAAAAAGACAGGAAGGAAGTCATGGGATTAACCACAAGCCCACCACGAACCAACCACAGCAAATGCTGCAGTATAAACTTGAAAAATTATATTTGGTCACAGTTTAATGGCTGCAGTTTTTGTTTCTTGTCCTTCTAACTTTGGCTTTATTGTTATTTTTCCATATTGTTGTTTTTTGTGTAGTGTGTTATTTGCACGAATGGAAAAAATGCATTTATTTAAATATTAATAATAATTAAAATAATTTTTCTTTACATTTATTTGAGTTTGATAAAATAAAAAATTCCACCGAACTCAGTGACAGATTAATAGCAGTTTGCTGTTAAAATTACAAGTTTTATTTTGTTATTTGCACAAATGGGAAAAATGCATTTATTTAAATATTAAACATTAATTAAAATCATTTTTCTTTACATTTACTTAAGTTTGATTAAAAAAAAAAAAACTCCACCGAACTCAGTGACAGATTAATAGCAGTTTGCTGTTAAAATTACAAGTTTTATTTTGTTAGCTTATATACATGACACCAAAAAGTCCTTACACACTTAATAGCTCAGCGACAAAGATGCTGGTAACCTTTCAACTCTCAAAAACTATCTAAAAACATCTGAAAGCTGAACTTCATGATCCCTCATATTGTTGTTGTTTCACGTTCTTAATCCTCTGCAGCTATGCTAAGCACTTCTAAAGATTGTTCATAAAAGTGCCTTATAAATAATGTTTTATTAAAGGGATAGTTAACCTGGGACAGTAGACGGCTGGTTGCATGATGGGTCCTGAAGGTTAACTCTTACTTTCGAGTACTGTAGTTCCCCGACCAGTGTTTTATCTGCAGCATATCTTTGTATTAGCACAATTATAATAATTATAAACTAATATTTTCATTCATAAAGGGCTTTCCAATAATGTGCAAAAGAATAAAAAAACAAAACATCAAAACAAATCACTAAAACAGTTCAATAAGATCCATTAAAACAAGTTAAAACAGGTTAAAATCTGATAAAACTAAGCAACACAACCCCATGTTCATATACAACAGTAAACAGCTAGATCTTTCTGCCCCTTTCTCTCTTTCTTTTCCTCTCTTCCTCTAGTAATGTTTCCTTGCGTTTCTTCGCTGAATCCACCATGATGCATTCAAAACACCTGCTGTGTTCATATCTGGTTCATATCCGTTTGCTAGTAAGTGACGCGGTGCTGCAACCAAAAGTCGGCTGTAAGTCACGGCCGCATCCTGGATACAAAACCTTCATAGTGCAGTTTCTGAGCCTCGGGATGCAGTGACGGCTCGAAAACATGCATAATGAATGTTGGTGTGCCATCAAAATGAGTCAGAAATGCAGATTTTTCAGGTCTAAAAGTTACGTTGTGTGTCTTTAACTGTCAAATCTGTACTGAACTAAGTGTATTGTTTCAGACACAGATTTACTGGAAACCTGGTGGGTCCACCTGGATGTCAGATTTTACAATTTTGGCCAGTTTGTGAGATAAATATGAGCTTAAACTACATGTAGACCTGGGATTATATCTGTATCAGTAAAATTTAGAAGAATGGAGTCATGTGCTGCTGTGTGCACCTCATAGACCGTTAATAGAGAGGGACGAACCTGCCGCTACGCCACCTGTTGGTTTCTGAAGAGCAAAGAATGAGGCCAGTTGGGCGTGTCCCACCGTCGCCATCTTGCCATGTCACGTGTGTTGCCTCTCCTGGAAAATACTAAAATGGGCGAAGGCAAGGCCGCTCCGAGCCGCGGGGCAAATGATTGACAGCTGACGTAGGCTACTGTGGGCTAAACGCTAACTGAGCTAGCTCGAAACTAACAGGAGCTAACAAAGATTAGCCCCCTAAGCGGCGGGATAAAGGTAACACACGTTTAGATTTGCTATTATTTGACTAAAAACCAGCATTGTGCTACTCTGCTACAAACTGAGACCTTACTGAGAGCAAACAAGGAGCTAAGTAGGAGCCACTGGTCAGCATGCCGGGCTTCCAGTCTGCTGCATGTCAGTCAAAAGGACACGCCCTTAATTATGTGTGATTTCATAATTAAATAACATCTAAACTGATGAGTTATAAAAAAAATCACCCCCCTCACTGTTGACATGAAGGTAAAATTGACCTATTAAACCTAAAATAATGTTTTGAACCTGCTGGTTGTTGAAGGCTGTAAACATGTTTATTTCTGCTGTAAAGTTGGCATTTTTAACATGGGAGTCTATAAGGATTTGCTCTGTTTTGCAGCCCCCAGCGGATCAATGGAGAACTACAAAAAATGATTTCATCTGGGTAGACTCATATAGGCCTTTTCCACTGCACATGTTCGTAACCCTTCCACACGGCACGCTTTATTTGTGTTTCCTCTGCGAAAACCCGTTACGAGCCGTTACGATTTTCAGAGCTAGCTCTAACTGTGCTGAACCTACACAAAATGTGACGTACCTGACGGCTCCCCACTGATTGGTCAAAGGAAATTGTCATCATACGTGTCATACGTGTTTCGCTTCGCCTCTTCTAAAGATATCTGGCTCTGTTTTTCGGTGACTACAAGCCACAGAGAAAACAGCAGCAGCAGTAACACCTCCACATCATCCAATGCCTCCATTGTTGTTTTTGCTTTACTGACCGCCGCGTGGCACGGCAGCGTCGCGGCAGTCTCGACTGCACCTACTCCACACACTTCCAGGTGGTAGACCACTGCTTCTCCTGTGTGAAAACAAAAACCGTCCTGGTGGTCTTTAGCGTGTGGTGCTGTACCGTGCTCTGTGCAGCTGCAATGGAAAAGGCCCAATAGTTGGCCACCGGAAGTTTCTGCTTGGTCCCCACGTTACTCTCTGCCGTCTTTACACAAGTCAAGCAATCATTCATCAGCGCTGGCCAGGAGCGCCTCATTAGAACAGGGATTGGAAACTTGTTTGCTTGTGAAGGCTTCGTCTGTCTTTGAGCTCCTGTTCAGAGCTTAAAGGTGACAGATAGTGCACCTTATTTTTTTACACCACAGCATAATGATGGCAGTAAATTAGGCTGCACGACGGCAGCAGTGACTTGGTATGAACTGATTCAGTAATGTAAATGGAAGGTTATTCCCACAATTTAGCTATTGTTGCTTCACAGTAAGTGATAGGAGATATACGTATATCTGGGCATCCTGGAACAGATGTTCTGAATTTTGCCAATAAAAAAAGATGTGATTTAATCTGATATGCTGCAGGAAACTGTAAAAACATGACAGCTGCTTCTCCTCAGTTCAAATGATCATTTTCTGTTCAGCAATATGCAACACCATAGCTTTAATTTTATTTATAAAGCACAAAGCTAAGCATACAATCAAAAATCTTTCCCTTCTTTTGCTGCATTCATTTGACTGGGATTGTAAAAGTAAATTAAGTTAAAACAAGTCATTTTATGGTTTAATGTCCAGTAATAGCAGCAGAGCAGCTCTGGTGTACTGTAAGGCAAACAGGCCCAGATGTAACAGGAGTTGGAGCTGGCAGCTGTGCACCACTGACTGCAGCACCAATCTAACAGTTGTTTGTATGCACGGGCTCTCCCATCCCAGCAGTGGAACCTAATCTCTCCCTCAGGCTTGTATATATGCTGCAGGCCTCTTGTTGGCTGTCTGCTGACCATCTGGCATGTACAGCTGTGGAATATTGTTCCTTTTGTAATTAGCCTACTATACTCTGCATTCTGTATACACACAGGTGAGCTCTGAAACCCGATGGTTTAGATGTGTTGTTTGAGCTTTTCTTCTCTGATAAGTGTTGATTTAGTTAGATTTTTTTAAAATTGTAAATCCTCTTGTAAATTTCCCTGTCCTTTATATCCGCTGTGATTGAATCTTCTGAAGATAAACTGTTTTACTTGAAGCTTTCTCTTCTTTTTTTTTCAAGAAACCATCTATATGATCCTTTTGGTTGTAAACACTCCAAATATGCTGCCTGGCCCCAAAAGGTTACCACCAGGATTTAACTAAGCAAATAGGGAGGAGCTTCCTACTGGATAATTACTGCATGGGCGATTATCTTTCACCTGCAACAAGTTATTTAACCCCAAATGGTGCAATTGGTTGCTTCACACTTCCTAAACAACCATGTGGAAAGACACATCCGTAGTGGTGGAAAAGATGTTAGTCTGTCTGAGAAGGGTCAAATCATTGGCAGTATCAAGCAGAGAAAACATCTAAGGAGATGCAGAAACTACTGAAATTGGGTTCAGAACTGTCCAACACTTTATTAAAAACTGGAAGGATAGTGGGGACCATCGTCTTCCAGGCAGAAACGTGTCCGGAAAGGCAGATGAAGTGATGCAGCATCATGCCTAGTGCTACTGTACAAGCCTGTGGGGGCAGTATCATGATCTGGGGTTGCTGCAGTTGCTCAGGTCCAGGTTCAGCAACAGTATGAGCTCAGATAATGAGGTCAGCTGATACCTGAATATACTGAATGACCAGGTTGTTCCATTAATGGAATGTTTCTTCCCTGATGGCACGGCCATATTCCAAGATGACAATGCCAGAATTCATTGGGCTCAGATTGTGAAAGATGGTTCAGGGAGCATGAGACATCATTTTCACACATGGATTGGCCACCACAGAGTCCGGACCTGAGCCCCAGTGAGAATCTTTGAGGATGTGCTGGAGAAGGCTGTGGTCAGACTCTACCATCATCAATACAAGATCTTGGTGAAAAATTAATGCAACACTGGATGGAAATTAATCTTGTGACATTGCAGAAGCTAATCCAAACAACGCCACAGCGAATGCTGCCGTAATCAAAGCTAAAGGCGCTCCAACCAAATATTAGAGTGTATGACCTTTTTTTTGGTGACGACTTATTTTTGGCCAGGCAGTGTAATTGGGAGCGGCATGCTCCAAGGGTACAGCTGCTCTAGAAATGTCCGCCTATCGACAGCCTACCGATATTATCGGCTGATATTGGCATGAAAATGTGATATTGGAAAACATTGATATAATTTTATTTTGTATCAAAAATTTTCCGACAAAATATCACAAGATGTCATTGTTCTGTTACAAACTCTCGCAAGATCTTGTTCCATTAGCGTTGGTCCAGCATGTAGAAAAGTCCCTGTTATTGTGGAAGAACTTCATTTCCCAGCATTCCTTTCAGAGTCATGTGACTATACGCTGCTGCTGCAGACTGACTTGCTTTGAAGCTGCTTATAATATGTCTGGTTTTAAGTTGTTGGTTAAGTTACCAAGTTGTCAGAAACATTAGAATTAGCCACATGTTGGCTAATACCTGCTAGTATCTGATATCTGGCAGCCAGATGTCCAAAATGAACTCGTCTGGCTGAGTTAAAGGATAAGTTTCTTGATTTTCAACCTGGGCCTATTTCTAGAAGTTTATATGTGCATTTACTCACCAGTAAAGTTTCTGCATCACTGTGAGTCCTTCGGAAGATATTACGCTGAGTCGCCCTTCGGTGTTCCTCCAGTAAAATAGGAGATACGGGGCAGCCAATATATAAGACATTATCTGCAGTAAAACTCCTTGATTTTCACCAACACTTTAAATACAATGAACGAACAAATGAGTACTATTGTCTCATAAGTCCAGATTTAGCTTTCCGTTAGTTATCAGGGTGTTCTACACACTTTTTGGGGCTGCACATTTACGACGTGTGGTTCTGTAGTACAGCTGAATAGAGCAGCTCGCTACCCAGACAACAATAAAAACTGAATTTGTGAAACTCTGAACTCACAGGACAATAGTACTCATTCGTTTGTTCATTCTACTTAAAGCATTGATGAAATTAAGGAGTTGCAGATAATGTCTTATAAAGAGGCTGCTCCGTCTCCGCCATGATGCTGGACGTTCACCGAAGGGCGACTCAGCGTTATATCTTCCGAAGGACTCAAAATGATGGAGAAACTTTACCAGTGAGTAAATGCATGAATATTCTCCTAGAAATAAGGTCCAGGTTGAAAAATAAAGAAACTTATCATTTAAGGATATTTTGGGATCTTTGCTGTCGGAGAAGAATATAGTTGTATCTCTCAAAATTTGAGAGATACAACCTCATAGTTGTCTGCATAGATTCGGTATTGGTTGAAATTGGATATCAGAAATTACCGTAAGATTTGGAAAATATCAATATAACGGTTATTGGTCTTGTGCCATGTATTTGAAGGTATTGCTGCCTACCTTTCTGCGAGCTTTGATCTGAATTTAATACTGTAACTTTCCTCCTGACTCATCTTTCTTTGCCTCTGAGTGGCTAGTAGGTGCTCATGAGGTGCAACAATCTGGTATCTGATTACTCTGAGAAGGACGGTTCATCCTGTAATTACTATTTACGTGTACTTTTGTTTATCTAAGATATCACTACAATATATTGGCTTTGTAATGTTTTATGAAGGCTGGCTTTGAGCTCCTTTGAGCTCATTGTGCCCTCTCAGGAGCAAAGCATTCTGGGACAGCCTCACCTTCAAAACATCACATCAGTCAATATGACAAATAATGATTTACTTGTGTTTTTAAGATGAGCCAATAAAAAAAGTCAATTTTACTTTTTTTTTTTTAGCTTTTGACAGATTGCTTATTGATTGTACTTCATCGTACAGAAAATCACTGTCTTTTAAAGCTGTCTTTCCTTCATGGAATCAAATTTACTTATTAACTTCTCTCCTCCTCCCCATCTTTCCCCCTCTCCCAGATCTGTTTAAGTACAGGTTGGTCAACTGTAAGCTCATCAACAGCACTTTCCTGCACAACAAGGAGGGTTGTCTGCTCAGCGACGTGAGCGACGAGAATAATGCCTACATGGTCTACTTTGTCAGCTTCCTGGGCACCTTGGCAGTGTTGCCAGGCAACATTGTGTCTGCACTGCTCATGGACAAGATCGGACGTTTGAGGATGCTAGGTAGGATGGAGAGCAAGCACCTCCTGTCTGTCTGGTGTGTAGCAGCAGGGAGGGAGAGTTTGTGTTGATTTTCAGCAGTAAACTCAAACTAGACCCAGCCAGGAATCACTTTCTGTATTTTATCTATTAACGAAAGCCAGTGATGCTCTCAGAGACAAGGTCAGTTTGAATAAAAAGTCTAAGAGTTGCTCACACGGTTGAAGAAAAGACGTTTCTGCTGAACAGATCTAACCCGGGTCAAGTAGCAGTTCTATGGGAGAGTAGAAACTTTGCTTCAACGCCCTCTTGTAATCTTTTAAACTAGATTTGGGTAGAGAGCCACTGCTAACGTCATCCTCAATTAAACAATGAGGAACGTCTGGTTGTTCAAGTTAGTCACATTAACTGTGGAAATATAAGGAAAAAAACAAGGAACTGACTCAGTAAAGCTGCGCAGACCTAATTTTGACTTTTGGATCATTAAATTGTCTAAACTGCTTTTTCCTCAATAATCCATGATTGTGTTTCCTGGTTTAGTATACAAGGGGTGGTTAAAACTTTTCTATTCATGCTGTCACATCATCCAGGATACACTATTGAGAAGTTCTTTCAGCTGGACGGCCAAACGGCTGCAGCTAATCCAAAAACTGCTACCAGAGTGTTGACAGGTGCCACAAGGAGAGACCACTTAGCTCCTGTCCTACCGTCCCTTTATTGACTTCCTGTCATATTTGAAATAGATTGAAATTATTTTAATAGATTTTAAAGCCCTTAAAGGTGCCATGACAACCAATTTCACATTTCTGTGGCTTTTGGGGTATAATATGATCTGTTGTGCACTGATGAGGTCATGTGAATGTCAAGAGTGAGTATCAAAGATCCTGTTCATGGCGGTCAGCTTTGTGTCATTGTTCAAAATCAAAGAATCAGACAGCAGCTCGTCATTCTACTTAAATGACCTTTCTACGTAGCTCATATTCTCCAATTAAACCACACTACTGTACAAGCGAACAGCCTCCCCTCCTCAACCAGCTGACACACTGATGTGATTCGCTACCATGTCTGACTTCATTCCTGAACATGGGTGAATTCAAGTCTGGGTTTTTGAACAAATGGATTTAAAAGAAAACTTATAGCAACACTGAAGGAGGTGACCACAACATTGTCATTACCCATAAGTTAATGTTCTAAATGCTGTCTTGTCTGAAAAACACATGTTTAATTCACTGTCTGAAGTGCCCATGATGCTAACAGATAGCCTTTAGCAAACAAACTCTGCTAATACCGGCAGGTTGACCTAGTTTTACTAAATAAGGTTGTAGCCAATCAAAAATTAAGTCAACTCGGTCTCCGGGAAGACCATGTCATTACCATGCCAAACCCGTGATGTTATCTTTCTTTGGAGAATTGACATATTCAGCAATATCAGCTACATGAAATAGTTATACTGCTATGTCATCACTCCTTTAATGAACTCTTGTTGCATATCACCCATATAAAATCCCTCGCTGTTAGAATGGTGATCTGCTCATGGTACCAAGATAAGCCCAGAGTTTGCAATTATCTGGCTCCTTTCCTGACAACTAGATGTCAACTGGATGTCAAGATTTCCTCAGTCATCCTGGTTCTATGGTTTTATGTCACAGCACAATGATGCTGAACTTCAATTTCAATGAAAAACTAGGAAAACTGGGATGTTTGAAAACTTGTGACCTGTACATTTATATAAAAAACGGCTTCACTGATAATGGCTGTATTTTGGGGCTGAGCAGCAGTTGGACCGTAACCCTTTCCTGGCATGTTGTGTTTCCAGTAATGAGACTGTTCCTGTATGAGTCACTCTGTTGTCCTCCTCTCTCTGCAGCCGGCTCCAGTGTCATCTCTTGCGTCAGTTGTTTCTTCCTGTCTTTCGGCAACAGCGAGTCAGCCATGATTGCTCTGCTCTGCCTGTTTGGCGGGATTAGCATCGCCTCCTGGAACTCTCTGGATGTGCTGACCGTGGAGCTCTACCCCTCTGACAAGAGGTAGGTGATGCAAGAAAGCTCTGAAATCTCCTTGACAGCATGGGCACAGCTGAATCACGTGTCAGATGATGCCACAGGAGTTTCCTCGTGATGATTGGCTGGTTTGCAGGGACGCATGACATTGTGGGGTGAAATTATTTATGGACCATGTGATTTAAAGCTCCTATTTTTGTCCTACATAGTAAAATAGATTTTTTTTTTAACAATATTGAATTATTTTTTTTTCATTTGAAAATAAAATAATACTGGAAATTAAGAACTAATGTGAGAATCTTACAGCAGATTATACATCTTTCATGTTCCCAGTTTTCAGAAATCAGCTTATAATTATTGGAAATTTTGGAACCATAGCACCACCTTGTGGCTATTCTTAGTCTCTGCACCTGTAAAAAAAAATCCAGCAAGTCAGTTGTTTTTCATTTCATTTGTTCACAGTAAAATCCCCAGTGTAAAACTTGAGTTGTTGAATCATATTAACCCTTTCAGAGTAATTCCAACACTGAGAGTAAAATGCCCCCTGATGACCAGCAGTGCTTTTCAGTATATGTCAAAGAAAAATGACTAGCGAGTGTAACTAAGGGTGCTTTCACGGAAAGACTCTGCCCTTTTGATTCGAATAGAGTCCCTTCATGCTTTAGGACAAGTCCGCTTTACCATGCCGCACTGGGAGTTTGTTTACTTACTTATTGACTTATTTATTTTTGTTATGCTAGCGGACTCGGTCCGCCGAGGGAAACTTGGGTCTCGGTGCGATTGAATTACCCATCTACAGGAAGTGGACTGAGAGAATGCATTGGCATTGTGGGTAAAACGTTTCACAACGTGGGCAATACTCATTCGACAATAATCACACGTGCGGGACATGCGCAGTACTGATATAAAGATGGCACGTAGTTATTAACGACGGAGGTCTACAAACAGGACGTTAATGATATCAGCAGTCTGATGACCTCATATCCAGCTCCTACTGGACAGAACCATAATGAATCGCTGTAGAGACAGAGTTTAAGTTAAAAAGAACTTTCTCGCTGTCCAGGGAATTGCGTCTTGTTCTCATCCATCTGTCAAAGTCCGAGAGCAGCGCCACTTGATTTTCATTGTTGGCCCGCTTGGCTCGTTTGGCAATAGCGTAACATGAACGCAACCTCGGTCACGGAAGACCCCTTCCGCTTCCAAGCGTTTACATGAGTCCCCAAACGGACCGAGTCTCGGGGAAACTATGTTTCTGAATGCGCCCTAAGTGTACACCGAGAAGACTCTGCCCTCTTCAGCTTGAATATATCCCATCAAGTTTAAGAGCATTTGCCTGACAACTGTTAAACGTAAAACCTTCCCGACACAGTTCTGAATGCAATTTCCAATTCAGTGTTGTTAGTAGCAAAAAGAGTGAAAAGAGTTAAAAGAGTTAATAATAGCAATGCTTATTTATAAGACCCCAGTGTTAACTTCCACTAACTCAGTACAGGTGTTAGAGGTGATTTGTCACCACAGAAGAGAAACTTAACAACATTAGGAATGATTTTCCCTGTCGATACGATACCAGCAGTTTATGGTACTTTTTAAAAGATCATAATCGCATGATTGTACAGCTTGCATTAATATCTTGAATGCAAGGGCAATATTGAATATAAGTAAAACTTGAGAACAGAAGTACTGAAAGAAATGCTTTTGAAGTAATAAATTATATTAATGACCATATTATTCAAAAATAAGCTTTAAAAAGTCTTTTAATTATCGAATAACTTTAGTACAGGTTAATACTATTTAAATGTCTTCAATGGAAAATGTTCATATAACATTTGATAGTAATATTGTAAATTTACCAATTCATCATGTGCAATAACCTGTTAAAGCACTGAAAGATACAAAAACATCATCATCATCACTAACAGCAGCATCATCATGACATTTGATAGGCTACCACCTTCATGTGACACAGCAGCTAGAATTTGGCTGCTTTCACATCATTTACATCAGATACAGTATTAAATTTAACACTTTAAGTGTTGATTTAACACTGCAAAGTTAGCTGCGTTCAGAAAATAAAGCCAAAGAAAAGATGCAAAACTGACTGTGTCTTATCTACACTACATGTTGTTGTTTTTGTTTGTTGTTCTCTTTTTTGTACAGTGTCCTTGAGTTTTCTGAAAGGTGTTTTTCAATAAAATGTATTATTATTATTATCTGCAATCTCTTCTGTCCTCAGGACCACGGCGTTCGGCTTCCTCAACGCCCTCTGTAAACTAGCGGCCGTGCTGGGCATCAGCATCTTCACCTCGTTCGTTGGCATAACCAAAGCCGTGCCCATCCTGTTCGCCTCGGGGGCGCTGGCGGCGGGCAGTTTTCTGGCCCTCAAGCTACCAGAAACACGGGGTCAGGTGCTGCAATAGTACGGCCCCGACAAGCTTTGCAGGAGGCAGAAGAGTTTTTGCCACACTGTGAACGAACAGCTCAAGAGCCCTCCGAATCCTTCCCTCCAAACCTCCACATACATTCTCAGTTATTTGGCAAATCTTTACTGGTGAGCTGCAAAATTTGGCCATGACGGAAAAAATTCTGACAGAATTCAAGCTGAAAAAAGCACAAAAGAAGTATAAATGATAAGATTTTATCCTCATCGTTAACACATCTGGGGTTGGAGACCAGTTGGATGAGGGCTCTTGATAGTGAGCCATGCAAATAGACTAAATGACCACGAGCCATCGTTGCAGAGTTCTCCGTTTTCACCTCCATTCTCCTGAACAAATCCAACTCCTCATTTTTGGACATAAACTCAAAAATGCAACAATTTCTGCCTCGATTTGAAGCATTTTTGACTGTGCGGGGAAAAAAACTCCCAAGACGCTCCCGTCTTGGCTGCCCTCATTCTTTTTTCTCCAGATGTCTTGTGTTGTGTACGGACTAACTGCCATTTTATAGATTATACGACATTCCAGGTTTGCTTCTGTTATCATCACAATTAGGAGATCAGTCGAGCCCTTCGCTCCTTTCAGATCTCACCCGAGCCGCCGCGGGTTCGTCAGATAACGGACCCGTTCCCCATGTGTGTCCATGTAAAGCACAACCATCTGTCCTGTGAACAGCCGTGGCATTTTCTAGCCTTGATGAAAATGTTTCGATCTCTCACTCAGCCGTCATTCCAGTCTCACTGCACATCCCTTTTGTCAGAACTGCCTTTTTCTTCTCCCTCAAGACTTACAGTGTGTTTGCCTCTTATATGTTCTGGAGGGTGTTATGCATGTCACAAAGTGTGTACTATATGTAACTTGAAAATTAGGAGTGCAACTTGTAAACAGCATTTGGGACTCTTAAAGAAATCACTGTCATATTTTGAGATTCTCGGCCCATAAAGGACAGAACAGCTCATCTTGTTCTGAAGCGGAACGTTAGTAAACTTTTCCACGCCGTTCTTAGAGCACAAAACATGAAGACGGACACAAACTACAGTTAATTTGCTGTTTTAAACCTGCCATTTAATGTGGAAGAAACTAAAAACAGAGTTGGGTGTGTAAGCTAACCTAAAAAATAAGAAAAATCTGTGTGAACTGAATGTTTATATTATTGTGAGTGTGCTTCTTGGTGCAATATTGGACCTCTGTGCAATATTGATTTTATTTTCATTCATTTATCTGATCTTCTGTCATTCCACAAATGTTCTTCTGTTTGTTTTTTCAAAAAAATGGATGTTGGATATTAGACAAAATACTGGACATGCTTAACCTGCCTTTTGCTCTTGAGCAATAAAGCTCAACATAAGCAGAGTGAATATCACAACTCCTTTAAAGTAAGACTCCAAAAAGAGTATGCTTGTAATTTATCTTTTTCTAATTTAGGGTCTGCATGTCTTCAGGGCAGGTTAACAAAGAGAGGATAATGCTACTGAGGTATGAATTTGGCGTGCAGTCGGACCTTGTTTTTACTTGTGCAGCCAGATATAACATGAAATTCACCATAAAGAACTCACTGCCAAGGGCTGATCGTCATATGTTCATCACAGGAAGCGGCACAGTGTCGGTGAAAATGTGGCACATTCCCTCCGTCGGTAAGAGGCTGATATGTTCACAGTTTCATGGAAAAACAACAAAAACAATCACACCAGATCTGCAAACTGTCCAAACTGCCATTTTTTTAGGATAGCAGCCATATGTAGATTGAAGACAGCTGAGTAAATCATTGCACTAAGCTACACACACATGCACAATCGTGAAAGCCTCAAGTTCTTAACGGCAGATCTCGATGCAGCCTTGCTAGAGGAATGATGGGGAACGAGTCGCGCGTTTAGCAAGAGCACAACAACCAAAATCTACCAAATGACAATTCTGTGAACGCGAGTGCTTTGAGAATCTGGAAAGTGACCCTTTTACATTTCACCTCCATGATCCAGTTTAACATCCCACCGTGTGCCATCGGTAGCACCTCTCATTAATTATTGCCAAATATTTTCTATGGCCTGAGTTTACACATTGTACCATCTGTTATAGATATGAATATATGTAAATAAGATTAAATATAATGTAACTAATAAGCTCCTTAAACCTCGTGGCCCCTTGACTTATATAATGAATTTTCTTTTGCTCTTGGTCGTATAAACAAGAACACTTGGGCTTGTTCTTGTTTTGAAAATGCGCCACATAAAGGTTTCAGAAGCCAAAACGACCAATAAATCAGAGCAAAATTGACCAGATTTCCCTCGTAAAAGCACACAGGTAGTATATGAATGCACATTATCTTTACAAATATAAAGGAAGGAAGCAGATAAATACCTAACGTTAGCTGCCCTATTCTCTGTTTGTCGTCCTGTATCACCCATGAAATTAAGAAAGATGTCAAGATTAGTGTATTTGTGCAGCGTGGAAGGCTGTTGAACACTGCGGGGTCTCAGTTCCAGCTCTGTCTCTTATATCTTAGCTTATGTTACAGGGTTATTTTCTATTATTAATCGTTTGGGCAACAGTCCAGTTGTGAGTGCAAAAAGTTAACAAAGCAATAAGTGTTTGGGTTTTTTGTCTCTAATGAAAGGAAGTGAAGCACATGGAAGGAGCGCAGGACTTATAACAGCTAACATTCGTGTGTAACTCTCTAAAACCACCTTTGGTCTTGAGGCTTCTGTCGATAAAACTGCATCGCCATGAATTAAATGTAACAAAGAATTATCACCTCTGTCACTGTACCGTGCCGTAGAAACTGTAGTTGATTGTAAGTATAGAAACTGTGGAATCATAAATATGAAAAAAAAAAGTGATAAAAAAAATGAAGTGTAAATGAAAATGATGTATGTTGTCTTTGATTTTGTGTATTTTGTAAATGAGAATGAGATATAAGGATATACATTAATGTTAAATACGGTTATGAATCCTAGTTAGACTAAATGTGACAACATCAGTTCTGTTTAAAGGTGTGTGAGATTTTTTTTCTTATAAATGCTCATTGTTGATTTTTGACTGGGTCTGCACTTTGATGCGGCCCTATGGAATCACAATGGATAACAAAGAACCATGAAGAATAAACAACTGGAAGAGAAACAATGAAAAGTCACGTTTATTTCATTTCTTTGAGTCTGTGTGTGTTTACAGGTCGGACAGAGGCCGGCATAAATAACGGGATTAAGATCTAATTGGGAGTTTTTTTGTGGATTGATTCGCAGTAAGGTGATCAGCTCTCTGGCATGCAAAGACGGAACAACAGATTTTTTTTATGTGAGGAAATGATGTAGCAGTTCTCAATTTCTAAGTCAAGCAACATCTTTATGACTGATATTAAAGGAATAGTTCACCCACAGAATGATGTAACTTTATTTTCCACTTACCCTCATGGAGAACAAGGCTCTGGAGCACGTTTTAATATCTCAAATGCAGCCGGTGATCTCTTTTTCCCCCAACTTTCATATAATGGCGTTCGCTGGGGCCTGAGCCAAAAAGGTCCATAAAAGTCCACAAAAAAAACTTAATATTTCTCCATACTGCTCGTCCAAAGTAATCCAAGTGTCCTGAGTGGGTAGCATCCAGAATTTACTCGAAACAACGTCTTTAGTATATTTTTAGAGCCTAAACAGTACTACATCGCATCTCTAGCAAGCACACAGATGCACGTTCACAAAACTACGGAAGCCACGGCAGACGCGCATTCTGTTTTTCTTTTTCTTTGTTTTAAATCAATATCCAATGCCTCTTGGACCCTCTTGTGTTTGTCTGCAGCTCTGTCACTCTTAGCACAATGTAAACAGCGAATTTCTTCTTCTATGCTTGCATTATCGGCAGAGTTGGGTCTGAACGCCGAGGCTTCTGTAGTTTCGTGAACGTGCATATGCGTGCTTGTGAAAGTAAGATGTAGTACTGTTTAGGCTCTAAAAATATACTAAATGACGTCGTTTTGAGTAAATTCTGGACACTACCCACTCAGGACACTTGGATTACATTGGATGAGCAGTATGGAGTTATTGACAAGTTTTGGTGGACTTTTATGGACCTTTTTGGCTCAGGCCCCAGCGAACTCCATTAAATGAAAGTTGGGGGGGAAAACAAGAAGCCTTCTTGATCGCCGGCTGCATTTGAGATATTAAAAAAGTGCTCCAGAGTCTTGCTCACCATGAGGGTAAGTGAAAAATAAAGCTAAATCATTCTGTGGGTGACTTATTCCTTTAAAGGGACACCATGTAACTTTTGGCCACTAGGGGCACTAAACCTGTAACTTCCTACAGGCCCACAACTGTCACAAAAAGAAACAGTCTCCATGTGTGTTTTGGAATCATGTTTGCAGACCACTTTGATCAGATGATAGCAAAGTCATCAAGTCATAAAAGGAAGCGCTCCAGGTCACATGATCCAATGAGAGACGGATCCGGTCCTGCAAAGTTACATTAGCTGGGTTTCCATTGCACTTTTTCGAAAAATAAAATTGATATTTCTTAAATTTTGAAAAATTACAATTGCGATATGCAGGTGTTTCCATTGAATGTTGTAAGCCTTAATTCTGGTAAAATACTGTTGCGTGAGACTTCACTTTGAGGAGGATGGACATACAGTGGTATACGGAAAGTATTCAGACCCCTTTGAACTTTTTAGTCTTTGTTTCATTGCAGCCATTTGCTAAACTCAGAAAAGTTAATTCTATTTCTCATTAATGTCACTCAGCCCCTCATCTTGACGGATCAAACAGAAATGTAGAAAGTTTTGCAAATTTATTAAAAGAGAAAAACTGAAATATTACATGGTCATAAGTAAAGACCCTTTGCAGTGACACTCATTTAACTCATATGCTGTCCATTTCTTCTGATCCTCCTTGAGATGGTTCTACTCCTTCATTGGAGTCCAGCTGTGTTTAATTAAACTGATTGGACTTGATTAGGAAAGACACACACCTGTCTGTATAAGAGCTTCCAGCTCACAGTGCATGTCAGAGCAAATGAGGATCATGAGGTGGAAGGAACTGTCCAAGGAGCTCAGAGACAGAATTGTGGCGAGACACAGATCTGGACAAGGTTACAAAAGAGTTTCTGCAGCACTAAAGGTTCCTAAGAGCACGGTGGCCTCCATAGTACTTAAATGGAAGAAGTTTGGGACGACCAGAACTCTTCCTAGACCCGGCCGTCCAGCCAAACTGAGCAATGGTGGGAGAAGAGCCTTGGTGAGAGAGTAAAGAAGAAGCCAAAGATCACTGTGGCTGAGCTCCAGAGATGCAGTAGGGAGATGGAGAAAGTTCCACAAAGTCAGCTATCACTGCAGCCTCCACCAGTCGGGGCTTTATGGCAGAGTGGCCCGATGGAAGCCTCTCCTCAGTGCAGACATATGAAAGCCCGCATAGAGTTTGCCAAAAAACACATGAAGGACTCCCAGACTGAGAGAAATAAGATTCTCTGGTCTGATGAGACCAAGATTGAACTTTTTGGAGTTAATTCTAAGCGGTATGTGTGGAGAAAACCAGGCACTGCTCATCACCTGCCCAATACCATCCCAACAGTGAAACATGGTGGTGGCAGCATCATGCTATGGGGCTGTTTTTCAGCTGCAGGGACAGGACGACTGGTTGCAGTTGAAGGAAAGATGAATACGGCTAAGAACAGAGATCCTGGAAGAAAACCTCGTCCAGAGTTCAGGACCTCAGACTGGGCCGAAGGTTCACCTTCCAACAAGACAATGACCCTCACACACAGCTGAAATAACAAAGGAGTGGATCAGAACAACTCTGGACCATTCTGGACTGGACCAGCCAGAACCCTGACTTAAACCCAACTGAGCATCTCTGGAGAGACCTGAAAATGGCTGAACACCACCGTTCACCATCCAACCTGACAGAACTGGAGAGGATCTGCAAGAAGAACGCAGAAGATCCCAAATCCAGGTGTGGAACACTTGTTGCATCATTCCCAAGAAGAATCATGACTGTACGAGCTCAGAAGTACTTCTACTCAGTACTGAGCAAAGTACTGAATACTTATGACCATGTGATAATTCAGTTTTTCTTTTTTAATAAATTTGCAAAAATTTCCACATTTCTGTTTTTTTCTGTTAAGATAGAGTGCTGAGTGACATTAATGGAAACAAAAGGAACTTTTTATCTTAGCAAATGGCTGCAATGAAACAAAGAGTAAAATGTTTAAAGGGGTCTGAATACTTTCCATACCCACCGTATGTTGTGTTTTAGAGCTGCTGCTGCTCCTCATCAGGGATGTAAACAACAGATCATAATTCAGGGGCAAAGGCTGTATGCACGGAGCCCTCTCATCACATCGGCAGGATTAAAAACACTCGTGACGACTTCCAGGACAGATGCCCAAATAGTAACACAAGTTAAAAACCCCTCAGGATCAACTTCTGGTGTGTGGATGTCATTTCTTGATCTTGTATTCCACTTTCATCCAGCACCAGTTCCTGACTGATGTGGTGATGCAGCTGTTGATACGAAGGCGCAGTCATAAGATGTCATCGTGGTAACATGTACAGTCATCCTCAAAATTATTTATAGGGGAGACCGAGGATGGTTGTAACAAAGGGATAGTTGTAACACTCTTAGTTTAACTAGTTAGAAAGGAGCTGTGGTGATGTCATCAACACAGTTTGTGCCCACTTGAAAACTGAGCTCACTGGCAAAGTCTGGTGTCTCTGAGTGAAAAACTGTCTTTTCTGGAGCCAAAAGAAAAACATTTTTCAGGTATGAAACCAAACATTTTCATCACCAGTATTTTTTGCATTGTGTCCACTTTCACTTACAGGTATATCAGCTCAAGTAGTAGTTTCTCTAGATTAATTTGATGTGTTGCATTCGTGCTAGCTCTGAAGCTAAATGCTAAAAAAAATGGTTAGCTTTGAAATGGCTGCCTGGCATGGGGATGGTTGTAACAAATGTCACAACTATAGGTACTACCCAAAAAATGAGAATGTCCTGAAAAAGTTCTTGTATTTCTGTAATTCAACTTAAAAGGTGTAATTTACATATTGTATAGATGAATAATATGTGAATCAATATATTTCAAGCTTTTGTTTGTTTGGATTTGCTGATTAGGACTTGCAGCTTTAGAAAACCTCAAATTCAAAAACTCAAAAAAATTGAATACTGTGAAAAGCTCCAGTATTGTAGATTCAGACTGTCACATTCTAATCAGGTAAGTAATCCAAAACACCTCCATATGTGTCCCAAGCCTTTAAAAAAGTCCCTGTTTTGGTTTAGAAGAATTCACAATCATGGGGAAGACTGCTGATCTGACAGTTGTGCAGAAAACCATCATTGACTCCCTGCACAAGGTGGGAAAGACACAAAAAGTGATAGAAAAGAAGCTGGATGTTCTCAGAGTGTCTCAAAGCACATTAATGGACAGTTAAGTGGAAGGAAGAAGTGTGGAAGAAAACGGTGTACAAGCCGGAGGGCTGACTGCAGCCTGGAGAAGATGGTCAGGAAAGGGCCTTTCAAAAGTGTGGAGGACTTCATAAGGAATTGACCTGTGAGCTTCATTAAGTCCAGCATAAATGCAGCCGTCTACCAGGACATTTTGGAGCACTTCATGCTTGCTTCAGCAGACCAGCTGTATGAGAATGCAGACTTCATCTTCCAGCAGGACTTGGTACCTGCCCACACTGCCAAAAGTACAAAATCCTGCTTCAACAACCATGATCACCATGCTTGATTGGCCCGCAAACTCACCTGACCTGAACCCCATCGAAAACATGTGGGGCATTGTCAAGAGAAAGCTCAACGTGAAGAGACCAAACAATAAAGAAGAGCTCAGGGCTGTGATGGAAGCATGTTTTTTCTTCCGTAACACCTGAGATATGCCAGAACCTGGTTGCATCCATTCACAATTCAAAAGCAATATTTAATTTCACTACATTATAATTTTGTAAATTCTTATTTATTATTAGTTTCTAATAATATTATAATATACTGTAATATAATATAATATTAGTTTTGAATTACTGTTGTGAATTTAGTCTTTTCTTTCATTGAAAGGTATGAATGATTTTGAGGATGACTGTATATAAATAACTGGGAGATGTGGCAGCTGTGGAGCAAATGAGACTGCAGAATATTTTCTACTGTTCTGTCAAAGATTCAAAGGACAAAGAAGACAACTAATTTAAAACCTCAAAAGAATGAAAGTTGAGCTGCATCTCACAAATTCACTCCAAAAGAACTCAGAACAGTATATAGACAGACTTGTATGTTTGCATGAATATTGTTTTATTTTATTTTATTTTATTTTATTTTGGTTTTGATTGTGACATTGCCGTCCTTGCCAGTTGGTGGCGGTGTTGCGCCAGCTCGTTGTGGGCTATCCGCTAAGCAGGAGAAGAAGAAGAGCATAAAAGAAGCTGTCGACTTTGCTTGGAAGGTGAGCAATTAAATCATCGTCTTATAAAGTTCAGTTTATCAAATGTGACACACTTGTACGTCAGAAACAGTCACAGTCTTATGTTTTATGGAGATCTTTGATGAACAGACGTAGTTTATCTGTTTCATGGAGATAAGATGGTCTGTTGTGTTTGTTATGAAAGCTAGCTAGCAGCTAATGCTAGCAGACGAGCAGAAAAGCAGGTGGAATTTTACCAGAACTGTTTGGTTCAGGTCTGACATACTCTTGCAGTGGTTTCACTCTGTGTATGAGGCGTGTTTTCAGGTGAAATCTTCCTCTCTTCATCACTGGAGCTGTCTGGAAGCTAGTTTATAAACCGGTGTAAACTTGCAAAGCAGGGTGCAGATATTAAATAAATTAAGGTGCTTAATTTGCTTTCATTATATTCATTTAGTTAATTAAGTTCTGCCTCTTAAAGCTGTTTATGTCTCAGACAGCTGGAGAAAGAACATTTAGAGCAGCACATTAAATGACTACATCGTTCTGTGTCCTTGTAGATTAGGTTATCAAACATTTGATCTAATAAAAAATTGATTCTGGTTAATTTGTGTCAGATCAGTCTGATCCAATACTAGTGTTTAAATGGGAATTATTATTCTGATTATTCGGATTTTGGAACCTGATGATACAGCTCGTGAACACGTTAAACTAAATCCCAACCAGAACCAGAGATGCACCGATCCAGTCCAATACCTTGGCTGAGCGAGTCGGCCGATACCGATTTGATACCACTGTTCAGTGAATGAAGCATATACCTTGCCATGTCAGTGAAGGCATCAGGCTTGACATAAACATTAAGCCTTGTTAAAAAAAAAGTAACAAATTAACAGATACACATGTACTTACCAGTGTTTCCCTTAGAATTTTTTTCAGTGATACTGATAAATTTCAGCTCCTAAAGGCCGATACCAATAATTGAAAACACACATACATACCTAATCATGTCGTGAGGTTTGCGAAATACAGCAACAACAAACATTTAGACCTATATTGCTGAGTTATATCCCTGAAATGACATCATTACGCTTAATCTGGTGAACCTTTAATCCTAGTTGCATGACGGTGACCAGATTCCATCTGACCAAATGTGGGACAAAGACTACATAAGTGTGGGGCAATAACTAATTATTCATACTCTCCCATTAAAGAAAAACAAAAAAACAATGAGCTACCAGTGAAATAAGCTGAAACTGATTAAAAGAATAGTAAATAAAAATTCTATGTAAATTATGACATTGATTTTAAATTGTGGTTCAAACAGAAATATTAAAAACAAACTTTTTTATTAATAGTTTCTTTTGTTTCCTGTTATTTAAATTAATATTATCAATTTAGCCTTTTTTTTTATGGGAGTGTATGAATAATGTTGAGGACCGCAGACCTCCTATATGGCTACACACACATCTGAATTCAACCATGTCAAGTTCTCTGACATCAGCAAACAGCAAAAGGTTTTACACTGTTTCACCGTTTCTCTCACTTTAACTGTGTAATCAGACAGAATAAGTGGTCGGCTCGTTCTCTCTGCGGCCACCGCTGTCTCAGTCTGGAATCATGACGATGCTTCCTTATTTTCTGTTTCTGACCTGTATGACTGCAGTGTTGCACAGTGTTACTGGTAAAAACGTGACAGCATCTGTTACCGTTTGTCTTGTTTGGGCTTTAGAAGGAACCGTCCATGACTGGGAAGATTTCTTTTGAGCAACATGTTTTTTTTTTTTTTTGTTTGTTTCGTCTTTTTTTGTCACCCTCAGATTTTTCATGTCATTGCACGTGTGTGCGCTCCCCGCCGTGCAGCACGGAAACATTTACTCTGACAAATGTGGACCTGCGTTACAGTCTCGACTCCGAGACTGATTGACATTTAAGTCATTCCCATCAGCGGCTGTGATTTGGGCCTTTTCCACATCACATTTTCCTAACCCTTCCACACGGCACGGCACGCTTTATGTGTGTTTCCTCTGGCATAACCTGTTACGATTTTCCGCACTCGTTTCAGAGCTAGCTCTAACTGTGCTGAACCTTTACAAAACGTGACGTACCTGATGGCTCCCCACTGATTGGTCAAAGGAAATTTTCATACGCGTCATACGTGACGCCTCTTCTAAAAATATCTGACTCTGTTTCCGGTGACTACAAGCAACAGAGAAAACAGCAGCAGCATTAACACCTCAAAACCATACAATGCCTCTAGGGATGCATGATATTGGAATTTTGACTGATATTCGATATGCCAATATTTTAAAAGGCATATCGCAGATAACCGATATCAATACCGATATTAAAGTTGAAAAGAAAATAAGCAGTTTTGTTATCCGTTTCCAACACTTTGAAAAACAGGTTTGGGTAAAAATATCGATACACTGAAATATTGCGATATTTTCATATGCTGATATCAAATTGATATTTAAAATCGTGGTATCGATCTATTTTACTAATGAAATCTCACAAGAGTTCACAAAAAATCGTGAGAGTTTATAAGATTTTCTAAGTAAAATAGATCGATACTGCGTTTTTAAATATTGATTTGATATCAGCATATGAAAATATCACAGTATTTCAGTACATCAACATTTTTTTACCACCCCTATTTTTCAAAGTGTCGGAAACGGATAACAAAACTGCTATTTACAATGACTGCTTATTTTTTTTCCAGCTTTAATATCGGTATCGATATCGGTTATTGGCCACATTAGTTTTAAAATATCGGCATTATCGGATATCGGCCAAAATTCCAAAATCGTGCATCCCTATCAGCAGCTGCCTGAAACCCAACAAACTTAACCAGCAGGCTTAATTAACTTTTGCATTTTTGAACAAGTAAACAGAAGTAACATGTAAAACCTGGATCGGAACGCTGGATCAGCCTCATCCAGCCGACATCTGATCCAGCTAATTCATCAATGTCCAATCCAGGTATCGGATCGGTGCATCGCTAACCAGAACAAGCCGCTTTGTAACATCATGCAACAACTTTTCCCCTCTGGTTCTCCCAGGTGGTCTCCTCCTGCAGCTTCTGATGCTTCCCAGTGTCCTCCGCTGTGCTCGACCCCTCTCCACCTGCCTTTCTCTAACCCGGCCCCTGGCCCACTTCAGACCACACATGGACCCAGACCCCAGTCGGCCCGTTGAGAGGGCCATCAGAACTAAACTTACCAACACGCTCAAGCCCGACCACTTAGAGGTCCACAACGAAAGCCACATGCATGCTGTTCCCCCTGGATCTGAATCCCATTTCCGCGTGCTGGTGGTCAGCTCGCAGTTCGACGGTCTGCCTCTGATTCAGCGCCACCGCCTGGTTAACGAAGCTTTGAAGGAGGAGTTGAGCACCTGTGTTCACGCGCTGGCTATCCAGGCAAAGACTCCTGAGCAGTGGGGCAGCAACCCCGCCCTGGCCAAAAGCCCGCCCTGCATGGGAGGTTCCCGAGGGGATCACACCGTGGAGGAGAAGCTTAAGGCCGGGCGGGAGTGAAGCGTTGGACTCGGGAATGTTTGTGGAGCAGACTTGGAAGTATATGTGACGTTTGAAGAGTTTGTGTTCAGGAAAAATCAATTTCAGCAGCTCCACAAGAGAAAACGTGATTATTACATAATGTAACTATAAGTGGTGGAACATGTTTATCACAGAGCTGCTGAATAAAGACGACACAGTGATGGACTTACAGTCGTGTTCAAAATTATTCACACCCTCCTTGTGTGTTTGTTTTTAATATTTATTTTGAACCACAATTCAATTCAGTGTTATGATTTTGATAAAATTTTTATTTATTATTACTATCAGTTACTATATTATTATTATCAATTTCAACTTCTCTGACAACTGATTTTTTTTCCTTCTTTAATTGGAGGGTATCAATAATCCTGAGTAGGGATATACGATATAAGAAATTCGGCTGATATGCAGATGTTTTAATACTCGTGAACGATATCGATACCGATATTAAAGCTGAAAAACAAATTCTGTAATATTCATTCTAGGTGTGGGAAAAAACATCAATACACTGAAATCTTGCGATATTTTCATATGCAGTGTTCATATTGATATTTAAAAACGCAATATTGATCTATTTTACCATTTCTCTTATGAAATCTCATGAGATTTCACAAAAACTTGTGAGATTTTGCAACAGAATGACGAAATTTCTCGAGATTTTGAGGAAAAAAAATTGATACCAGGATTTTAGATATTGATATATCAGCATATGAAAATATCACAATATTTCAGTGCATCCATATTTTTTCTGACCCCTAATTTGTTCATTGTGCAAAAGTAGAAAAATACCTCAACTTGTGTTAGATATCAGTTAAATATCGGTTAAATATCAGTGAGGTGGCCGATGTCCGATACTCAGTTTTAAGGCCAATATAGGCCGATACTGATATGGGGCGAATATATCGTACATCCCTAATCTTGAGCACGACTGTAGATTGATATAATGACATTAGTATGAAAAACGCTAATGTTATTATTAAAGACTGTATTTAGCATAAATATTTAGTGTCTGCACCACAGCGCATGCCCACATTTCTGTTAATGATTGTAAACAGACTACATTTTCATTATTCCACTCATATTATTTGGGATTAAATGTTTTGAATTTATGAAAATGAAGTTTATGTGTACTTAGTTGCACACGGACTCGGTTCGGTGCTCCTTACCTTCAAGGAAGAAACAGGTTTATCACTTAAGTTTTCCTCCCTCCATTCTTAAGGATAAAGATAGAGAACTGTTTTCATGTGGATTTCCTAAATAGTTGAAGTGTTTATTCTAATAATATGCAAGTTTGGTGGATTCAGCCACTGTGTTGAAGAATGAAGGGAGGGAGAAAAACACTATAACTTAATAACTGCAGAACAAAATACTGAATTCATGAAAAGATGGGGTCGTTTAACTGTTGAATCAGGTTCAGAATGAATAAATTTTGTCAGATGCTGTGGCTTTCATATTGTTGCCGTTCTTTATTTGCTGCCCACATGTGGCAGATTGTGGCTGTGCAAACTGCAGCTACATTACTGATGATAAAACATGTTTGATCCCATGAATGGCTCCATCTCGTCTGAGCTGCTTTAACCATCAGATACATGTGACTTTATCTGTAGGACCCAGATCATGACGGATCAGAGCAGCGATGATTAATAAAATGGGATTGCAAGACTTAAGGTGATGTAAACACGCAGCATTCTGCCAACATTCAGCGTTCCTGCAGACCACCGGTGAGCTAAATGACAAACATAACGGTGTAGCATGTTTACTTTACCTGCTCTGCACATTTAGATGTTTCCTGCTGCAACAGACGATTCAAATAAATGAATCTTTAAAGGCATCTGCAGTTATCGGTATGAGTCAGGGGGAGCTGTAGACCTGTAGGTCCTCAGGAACAGGTAAGGAAACGGTGCAGCTGAAAGGTGGGAACTAAAAACAGTCAGATCCAAAAGCACTTTGTGTTGCTGAAACTTTTTCCTTTATAAACATGCCAGACTGGCAGAATCTGAGAAGTGAAGGAATCAGAACCTGCTGGTGAACTTAGTCAAATTTGTCTCTGTAAATTAATTTAAAAAGACGGTCTCTTTTTTTATTCTCTGATTAAGATTTCTTAACCATGACTACATTTACAAAACAGTTATAGATTTACATGATGGCATAAAATAAAATAAAATAAAATAAAATACATGATTCTGAAAAGCAATAGTCAACTTATGTTTACAAGTAAACAAAGAATGAGACTCGGTAAAAGCGGACGGAGATCCAACAAACTTAATATTTGCAAATGGTCTAGTTCAGTATGTCCACATTCTTCGTATCGGGGTGCGAAAAAACAACTCAGGGTAGATGGTCGGGGGGAGGGGGGCGGGGTAGACCTACAGTAGATAAATCCATTATAAAAGAAATTCAGACAAAAGGTGTGATGTGTTTTATGGAATAGTCTGAATACAGAAATTAAAGGGGAAACTCAGTAACTTTTTTACCTCAATAAATGCTTTTCGGAATCCCCGTAGGGCTAAACAAAGTGTTTACGGAGCGATTCAATGTGCCCCCCCTCTGGCCTGCGAGCAGCTCTAGACAACTTTGCCTGCGCCGACCCGAGCAGAACTTGCGACAACAGAAACCGTTGTACGGCACTCAGGTCCCCTATCTACCGAGCTGCTTCCAGCTCTGATTTGAACCAGACTACCAGCGCTAATTCGAAGAAAACATTTCTTTAGCTTCACACCACCTAAACACGGCTCCTGGCTCTCATAACCAACTCTTTGCTGGACCAGAGTGATTCACATAGCTTGTGCTGCCTGGGCGCCGGGTGAAGCATCACTGCTTCAGGCTCAATAATCACTTGTCACGTCCGCAAAAAGTAAATAAAAGTTAGTATTCTTACCTGCTACTCGCCAACACCAGTGAAAAATATAATCCACGGCATATTTACCCGCAAATCGCGGGTAAAACGTCCCGTTTCAGAAGATACAGGACTTTGCTTTGTGCAGAGAGGGAGACGAGGTGCTGCTACCAACGCAGCAAAGTAGCATCAACAAGCTAGAAAAAGCTTAGAAATATATCCAGGGATCAAAATAGAGGAAAGACAGGTAGAGAAGCCGTCTGTGTGCTGTTGGGGTGTAAGGGGGGTTGAACACGACAGTGAAAGGACGCCACTAGGGGGAGCCCCGAGCTGAAGTTACTGAGTTCTGCTTTAAGTATTTTTATAAATGACTAGAATGAAAATCCACTGTAATAAGTTTGTTTTGCTCTTTGATGTTAACATAAGTGATGCACAAATTGTGGATTGTGCTGGATTGTGCAGCACAATTTAGTTAAAAAAAAATCCAATTCAATACAATACCAGGGCTGAGCGTATTGACCAATAGTGATCCGACACTACTGTTGAGTGAATGAAGCCTATACTAGGTGTGCAACGATACAAAAAATTCACGGTGCGCCTCAATACTTTGTCACGGTTAGCTATTTTTCAATACAAAAAAACCCTTTTCGTGCTTTTTTTTTTTAACCCAATGTACTTTTGTCTACAACAGCTTCCCATCAGGATCATACTTTATTTAAAAACTGTACTAGTTCCAAATGCCAGATCTGATTGAAGTCCCATAGCGGCAACCTCCGATGGCCAACTATGAAGCTACCTGAAAGAAGTCAACAGTAGTTGTTCTCTCTTCATCCACTAGAGGCTGCAAAACAGCAAATCCCCATAAACTCCCATGTTAAAAACACCAGCTTTACAGCAGAAATAAACATGTTTACAGCCTGGTTCAAAAAATCATTTTTAAGTTTAATAGGTCAAGTTTACCTTCATGTCAACTGTGAGGGGGATGATTTTTTTTATAACTCATTCGTTTAGATGTTATTTAATCTTGAAATTACACATAAATAGGGGCGTGACTTTTGATTGACATGCGGCAGACCAGATGTTGGCCTGCTGACCGGTGGCTAACAGTTAGCTCCTTGTTTGCTCTCGGTAAGGTCTCAGTCTGTAGCAGAGTAGCACAACGGTGGTTTTTAGTCTGTTAATTGAAAGTCTAAGCTTTATCCCGCCGCTTAGGGGGCTAATCTTCATTAGCTCCTGTTAGTGTCGAATTAGCTCGGTTAGCGTTTAGCCCAGAGTACGTCAGCTGTCAATCATTCGCCCCACAGCTCGGAGCGGCCTTCCTTTTGCCCATTTTAGTATTTTCTGGGAGTGACGACACACACAACGTGGCAAGATGGCGACGGTGGGACACGCCCAACTGGCTTCACTTTTCTCTATTCAGGCGAGGCCAGATACTACGTTCATATTATGTACAGTCTTTGAGTCCAACACAGATCCACTGAGTTTTCAACAAGAGCTCATTGTCGGAACACAAATTGATCAAATAAAAAAAAAATTGATATTGTTTGATATTCAATACATGGTGGTTATGGTTCAATACACACCTGTATGGTTCAGTACGAAACGAATAGACTACATGTATTGTTGCACCCTGAGCCTATATCTTGCCATGTGAGTGAAGGCTTAGGCTTGACATAAACATTTAGCCTGATTAAAAAAGGTAAATTAACACAGATAGAAATGTAGCCTACTGTGTTATTTTTGTGAAGCACTTTGCAGTTTTCATCTGTGAAAGGTGCTATTTCATCTTCTCAATATTATTAAGAAATAACTTGACATGCAGCAAAAAGAAATAACACTTCTCTGCTCCCTGTGATGATGTAATCGGTGTTGTAAACAGAACTGAAGTGACCAGACTGCTGTAACTGTATTGCTGTGTATAACATATAAAAAGAAATGACTGGATCGGAATGCTGGATCGGCCTTATTCATATGAAATCTCATCCAGCTAATTAGTCAATATTGGAGCCGATATCCAATCTGGGAGCTGAATCGGTGCTTCTCTAAGAAACGATCTCCTGGAAACCAGTAGCATGTTCAGATGAGATTTGATGGGTTCAGATTTTTCTTCTTTCTGCTCCTTTTCATTTACGTTTTTGGAGATTTTTGCTTGTATTTATGGTTTTTTGTGAAGAAATTAATGAATTAACAAATAAGTAATATTTCAGTTAGATGATGTGATAAAGAACGTAGGGTGACAGCTGTATTTTAATCAACTTTGTATTGAAAATGTCATAAATGTGGGTGTTTCCAGTTGGTGAACAGGCCCGTGCAGTTAGATGTTAGTTAATCTTAATCCAGGCTGTGAGCACATTTGTGATGAATCTAAAACATTATCAGCAGGATGATGAAAACAACTGGAATCAATTCTCTTGTAAGTTTTTTAAAGAGAGCGTCGGTATGATGAAAATAGCTGAGTTTACAGCCTGTATGAGGATTTAATGTCAGTGCTGCTGGCTCGGCACAGGAGGGCAGTAGTGCACAAGTTACAGGACGATCTCAGCTGAGATTTGAAGTGAAACATTTGTAAACCAGCAGGTTTTCTCCTCTTTGTTTCTGGATTCATACATTTACAGTCAAACAAACTCAGTATGAAAAAGAACAAACATCAGATCTGCACTCTGATTGGCTGAACCACCTGATTTACATTTTAAAGTCATAATACAACTGAAATCAAATGTTTAATTGAAACATAATGCACTTATTTTAAATAAAAAGTAGGGTTTTTATTATTATTTAGACAATGAAATACCTATAAGTTGATATTTTTATAATTAATAATGGCCAAGTTACACACGTGAATGCTGCTGGAGTTTGGGGATAATTAGATAAATACAGACAGACAAAAGTACAAAATGTTCTGCGGTTTGTGCTTGTTTTCAGGGCGACAGTCGGTGCAGCATGTGGGTGGGCGTTTATTTTTGTCTCATATGTGTTGCTCTGAAGGTCTTCTTGTCCTAACTTTAACCCTGATGACGGCTAAAAGTCACCCTCAGGTCTTTCAGGATGATAACGCAGCAAGTTCATTTAATCCACAGCAGTTTCCATCGGTGAGATTCGCTCAGATCAATTATAGTTTTATTGGGATTCAAAGCAACATGGTGACCCTAAACGCATCACGGAGGCCGAAGCAAACTTTTAATGCTTTGCTTTAAAGCTCCCTAAAGTTATTGTTAGCTCATAAACGCAGGCCTTCAGTGGAATGTGGTGTCAACTCAAGGTAATGCGTGTCGTCTTCTACAATCATCCTCCGCCTGCAGTTGACAGCCTGTCAGGCCTCACAAAAGGTCTGGTGAGGAGGGTGAACAACTGGTGTCACTGGTTTGGAAAAAGGAAAACAGTAACACAACCACTTTATGACCCCTGCCACTCATTACAGCCAAGAAGCAATCTCAGGGCTGTGGGAGAAGGCGGTGAGCTGGGCTGAACCGCCTCTGGACCTGCAGACTGTCTCTGCCAATGAGATTTATGTGTCACGATTCCAGGTGCTGTCATGACGCAGGGAGGGGAAAGTCAACCAGGATGAGGAGGTAGAGTGCAGGGACTTGTCTTGTGCTGAGCAGGTCGGGTTGTTTTACATGCGAGTAGTACATGACTTATTCAATCGTGGCAGTTATACGACTAAATAACCGTCTGTCAGGTTGGCTTAATGGATTGTGACTCGTTTTAGCCAGAGGTGGAACCACAAATTCTTCATTTACGCTGCTTTTCAACCCTTTTTTACCCCTTAGATTCAAATGTCAGGGAAATTTCTTAAATGACAAATTTGTAAAGAAAAAAACCCACTTGATATTTAACTGGAAATGAAAGCAAAATCAGAGAAGTCCCATTTGTTTAATCTTCCTGAATCAGTGGCTTAGAAACAACAGGCTGTCATTTCACTGATAAGATATGGTGTTGGCTTCATTATTTTTATTTTGCTTTGATTTAGTATTTGATTAATTCTTAATACTGTCCAACAAAAACAGGGAAAAAAGATCTTAAAACAAGAATAAAAATAAACAGAAAGATTAACAATTGTATACAGAATAAACAGCCCCTAATCCAAATACCTGTAATAAACAAAAATAAAACAATCAATAAACAAGGTTAAACTCAAAACAAACAAAAACTGCTTGCGTTTTATGAACCACTCTTTTAAAAAAAAGGTAACAAGGTAACAGAATATTGTTTTTTTTGTTTAAAAAATGTTTAGTTTAGGTCTAAAATGATACAATAGTTTTGTTTTAAGGAGGACCTGAATTTTCTTTCACGTTCTGTTCCTGGTGTAGTAACACCCCTGTAAAAAGTAGTTCCAGGGTGATGTTTACCATTGTGTAGGAACACGTCTGTAAAAAGTAGTTCCAGGGTGATGTTCACCATCGTGTAGGAACACGTCTGTAAAAAGTAGTTCCAGGGTGATGTTTACCATCGTGTAGGAACACGTCTGTAAAAAGTAGTTCCAGGGTGATGTTCACCATCGTGTAGGAACACGTCTGTAAAAAGTAGTTCCAGGGTGATGTTTACCATCGTGTAGTAACACGTCTGTAAAAAGTAGTTCCAGGGTGATGTTTACTATTGTGTAGGAACACGTCATTAAAAACTAGTTCCAGGGTGATGTTACCATGGTGTAGTAACACGTCTGTAAAAAGTAGTTCCAGGGTGATGTTTACCATCGTGTAGTAACACGTCTGTAAAAAGTAGTTCCAGGGAGATATTTACTATTGTGTAGGAACACATCATTAAAAACTAGTTCCAGGGTGATGTTACCATGGTGTAGTAACACGTCTGTAAAAAGTAGTTCCAGGGTGATGTTCACCATCGTGTAGGAACACGTCTGTAAAAAGTAGTTCCAGGGAGATATTTACTATTGTGTAGGAACACATCATTAAAAACTAGTTCCAGGGTGATGTTACCATCGTGTAGGAACACGTCTGTAAAAAGTAGTTCCAGGGAGATATTTACTATTGTGTAGGAACACATCATTAAAAAGTAGTTCCAGGGTGATTTTACCATCGTGTAGGAACACATCTGTAAAAACTAGTTCCAGGGTGATGTTACCATCGTGTAGGAACACGTCTGTAAAAAGTAGTTCCAGGGTGATGTTACCATGGTGTAGTAACACGTCTGTAAAAAGTAGTTCCAGGGTGATGTTTATCATCGTGTATCATCTCCTCTTCTTTTAGTAACTGTCTGTAAACATCTGGGAAGTGAGGAGACCAGTTCTGGAGTTTTAGGAGAGGGATGTTGTCCCTTTCTGGTCCGATGCAGGATTCCAGTTGCTCAACGATTCTGGATCTTGGTTGCTGGATTTTTGCTTTCATGATGCTGCAGATGTTTTCTATTGGTGGAAGGTCTGAACTTCAGTAAGCCCAGTTCAGCACACAGTAGATGAATCTCCAAAATTGTTGTATTTTTTCTCTTGAATATTCCACGATTTTAGTTGGTTGTCTCAGATTGGTGAACCTCTGTCCATCTGTTCACCTAAGAGACTTTGCCTCTCTGAAATGCTCCTTTTATACTCAGTCATGTTACTGACTTGTTGCCAGTTCACCTGATTAGATGTCAAATGCTCCTCCAGTTGATATGTTTCCAGCCTTCTGTTGCTCCTGTTCCAACTTTTTACAGACATTTTTTGCTGCCATCACATTCACAATCAGTTATATTCCATGAAAAAGTGAAATGTCTGATATGTTGTTAGTTTCTACTGAGAATAAAATATGAGTTGATGAGATTTGCAAATCATTGAATTCTGTTTTATCTACCTTTTAATCATCATTCCAAAAATCTTGGAATTGGGATCATGTTTCTATTTGCTTAATTGAGATGAAGAGTTGGTTCTCTTCATTTAAAAGTGGGAAAATTAAGACATACTGTAATTAAACCCCTTAATATGAATATAAGCAAACAAATCAGTTTAAAGCTTCACATACAGACTGTTTGTCTGAGCTACACTGCGACATATAGCCACCCAGAATCACTGAAGTATACAAAGTTTAAAATAATCTCAGCCTCCACAGAAGGTAGATGCAATGATTTATCTTCTTACAGCTTAATTCTACATTGACATGTTATTATAAGAAAGACCCCCCCCCCCTTGCATTTGTTAATTTGACATTTTTTATGTTACATCAACTCATTCTCACATATATATAGCCCAGAACTACAGTCCAGCATGTCTCCTGCATCACAGCCAGACTGCAGCCGTGATGGATCTGTCTCCGGTCTCAGGTCTGGCCCGTGAGTCCTGAAGGGGTGCTGCAGGTCAGTGGGAACCCACCTTGGCAGTCCTGCCCCTGCGTCAGAGCCCCGGGACAGATGGTGCCAGTCTGGGCTGGGACCCCGAGCGGGGCAGGGTTCCCGCGATGAGCGACCACTGATTTACACCGCGGCTCCGGACTGAGGGCCGAAGTGCACGGCTCTCCTTCTGCGCAGCTGACCTCTGCTGGTTGCAGGGTCATCCATCGGTAGGGACGTATGAGAAGAAGGGGGGACAAATGGGTGTCTGAGAAGGGCTGGTTTGGCCGTCCCGGGGGACTGGCGTCGTCTTGCGGCCCCCTGGGCAGCTGCAGGATCTGTGCAGCATGTGTGTGCAGACAGCAGCCTGTTAAACACATTTAATTTAAGCCCCACTAAAAAAACAATCATTAAATTTACTCCACCTAATGCTAAACTGGAGTCAGAGCACAAAAGCAAAAGTTTGCAACTACAAAAATGAGAAAAGTCACAGAGTTTGGTTTTTCCTTGTTAACTGGAACACAGTGTTCAGAAGCAGCTCAAATTCATAAGAACTAATTACAGCTGAATAATTACTGAATGGCTCCCACGCTGCTCTGACAATTAATCTTTAGCTGGTTTTATGTTGTAAAAAAACAGAGTTGAACCTAAGGTGATGGTAATAGACTATTAAGACCCTTTAATTGGAAAGGTTCCCCCTTCACAACCCTCAACTCTGTCTCACACCACACAGCTGACTAATGAAATCAGTGAATAGCAGCCTTGAAAGCAAAGGACAAAAGCATAGATAGAGAAAAGACAATATCCTTGTGTGGGAGAATTAGTTACACTCAGTAGTCTAAGTATTCAAAGCACAGAGTTAAAAAAAAAAAGATGAGGGTGGGGGTGAAGGGGGATTAAGAGAAAAGTCTACACAGGTGGGTTTCTGGGAAGGGGGGGGGGGGGGGGGTCACATGACAGGACGTTACCTCGTTTGATAAACAACAGCCGTGACCCACAGGAAGGAGGAAGGGAGTTATTTTATAGGCGGAATTAACTGCTTCACCACATCAGGTATTCATTATGGTAAATCTCCCAGGTGTGCTGAACGTGCACGTGAAGGCGAGCAGCTCAGGAGGTTGGGTCAGACGCAACGTGGTCTGATAGGTACGCTATCAACTATCTGTAAAAGTCCTGGTTTCTTTTAAAATGCCTGCTTTTAAACAAGTTTTCTACTTTCCATAATTAAGCTTTAAAGGTACAGTATGTAAAAAGATCAAAGGTCAGTTGCAGAAAATGTAATATATAATTCAAAACTGTGTTTCTATTTAGGCGCAATCGCTGCACTAAAATAACTGTTATATATGTATTTTATGAGAATGAGTCATTTATATCTACTTGCTGGGTGGTGCTCATATGGAAGCTGCCATTTTAACTACGGTGTCCCTAATTGGACAAAACAATGTGAGTGAAGTGAGAACCCTCTGAACTTTAAAACTGGTGTACCAGCTTTGTTAAATGGGAATTAGAGCACTGTTTGGGATCAGTAATGCCTTAAAAGACATTAAAAATATTTACTCGTAATACAGTCATAGCTACACCTGAGACCACTGGATCCATTCACAGATGAAAAACATCTTTATGTCTGGAAGAATTTTGACCACTTACAGCCACCGTACATTCACAACAGTGCTTGGAATATGAAGTCATTTAAAAGAGAACGTCTTTTCTTTCAAATATTCTTCTTTACCACTGGATGCATGTAATTCTTACATACTGTACTGTACCTTTAACATTGGGTCTAAATTTACAAATCAGCTTTAAAAAGAAGCCCAAAATCTCTGAGATCTTCATGGTTTCCTGGTTGTGGTTTTTGATGTCACCTTCCTGCACAAGATGACACATCATGGTTCATGTGTTGTAAAATGACTTTCTCCATTTGCAAAGAGAAACAGTTTGCTGTCTGGAAACCTGTGACGGTGAAGCACCCTGCTAAAGGTCCCAGCTGCCACTCCCCGCCACACATCCTATGTTCATGTAAACGGAAAGTAAAGCATGCAAACATGACAGTATATAAGCTAGAAACAGAGTTTTATTATTCTAAGGAGCTTGAAAGTGGGTATTTGATCTGGGCAGCTGCATTCTTCAGCAATCTGAACCCAGTTAGACAAGTTTCCTTTGGATTTTCCTCGGGAGCAGTTCTTCAGGATCCTTGAAGGACTTTCCAGAGTTCTTCTTTGGATGTTACTGCCTTTAGTTCTGTTCTCTGTCCAGATGATCCCAGACTGCTTCAGCCATGCTGAGGTCCAGGTTCTGGGGAGGATCCGTCCCTCCATCAGACCTGTTCAGGTCAGGTGGGAGGATCGTCCTTCCATAGACCTGTTCAGGTCCAGGTTCTGGGGAGGATCCGTCCCTCCATCAGACCTGTTCAGGTCCAGGTTCTGGGGAGGATCCGTCCTTCCATCAGACCTGTTGAGGTCCAGGTTCTGGGGAGGATCCATCCCTCCATCAGACCTGTTCAGGTCCAGGTTCTGGGGAGGATCTGTATTTCCATCAGACCTGCTTCCACCGGACTTCAGTCCGGTTCTTGAAGTCATGTGATGTGACAAACCTCAGCCTTCTCTCCTGTTTCCTCCCTTAAGAATGACTTATTGGCAGCTACGTTTCCATGGAGACCATTTCTGATGAGGCTTTGGCCAACAGTGGATCAATTAACTGAAGGTCCAGATGCATCCTTCAGGTCCTGGTTCAAGTCTTTGCTGGATTTCACTCAGGACGTCACTCAGATTCTGATATTTTCTGTCCATTGTGTTACCTTTAGTATTTTTCATTGTGTTGTAACGAGCTGCTTGTAAGGAGATTTTTCATGCTTGAACGATTCATAGACCAGTTTTGAATTACTTAGCAAACAAAAAAAAGCACATTCTTATACAAATGTTTTGATGCAAGGACTGAAAATGTTCAAAGAAAAACTGTAAGACCTTCAGAGGGCCTCAAGATTTAAATATTTCAAGAAAGAAGCAAAGGGCGGCTTAAAGGTTTAACTTTACCTCAGGCATAAACTAATCAATCACAAATTGAGCGCACATCTTTTATTTTTCACAAACAAACACATTTACAGAAAACACGAGGTCATCAGATGTCCCTTCAGATCGGGTCAACCTTTGTTTTTTCCAGACTCACCAAAAAGACACGAGCTGAGACGTCCAGCGTTTGTGACCAATCAGCTGATAGACCAGAAGAAAGGTGAATTGTCCAAGAAAGAAACGTCTATATCTTCACTGACGTGTGACAGCCATGTTGTTAATGCATTTAGGTTTTTTTTGTTCCTTTATGCAGCTGAGTCCATCACATGATCACAGCAGTCAGTCATGAGAGTTTTTCCTGGGGGTGCAGAGACATGGGGCTGGTTTGGCTGGTTTTTGGGCCAGAGTGCACAGGCCAAGGCCTTCGCCCTGAGCCCTGCACACTCAGATACTGACACGCATGCAGCTCCCCTTCCCACCCCTCCGGGGCACTCACCAGAGGAGCGAGCATGTCAAGACAGATGGGTCACAGATAAGACCTTCTTTCCAGACTTCCTCATTATCCTCTCTCAGCTTTCCTCTACCTTTTCGCCCCTCAACCCCTGTGATCTTCCCACTCTCGCTCACTAGCTTTGAACCTGTTCCTCATTCTTATTGCGCCCCCCTTCATCACTCGCTGTCAATCACATCATTTTTTTGTGCAACCCTTGGCTCAGTTTGCAAACTTTGACTTGTTACCCTCGGCTTTAAGTGACTCTCCCCATAAACTTGTCTTGACCTCTTTCTATCAGCTTTCCTTCAACTTCTGAAACATTTCCGTTCACTTGAGCTCCTCTACGTCGGCTCTCTCTGCGTAATTCCCTAAAATCTTCCCCCAGTCTCTCCAGGGTTCCCAGTTACTCATGACCGAAGCATAACACATGATTTTCTCCGCCTCCATTTTCGCCTCATTCCAAAGCACTGTGACTTAAGGAGGATTACATTCACTTAACCCCCTGGAGAACTCAACACCCCATATGATCATGTTTATATCTCATGCGCAGCCTGAAGCTATTATCATATCACCATTTTATGTTATCACTTCCCCCCGTGGGTATTACTCAGCGCTGATGTTTTCAGTCGAGAGGTTGTAAGTTATTTAAACAACAGTGTTTAGAATATTTTGGGGGATCTGAGTGACAGCCAGCGTACAGCAACATGCAGCAGACCTGCAAAGAGCTGCTTTTATAGCGGCCGCAGAGAGATGCAGCCGGACTCATAAACCTTCACTCCAATATGCTGGTCATGATAAAAGCGGAGGGAGAGTTTAACGGAGATTGACCACATTTATAGCCGAGCCTCAGATGCTATAAAATTGACTTGGTTAGCATCTGTTGGGAAACCACAAGTGTCACTTTGCATCTGATTCCCATTTAGAGATGATGTACACAAATATTTGTCATAAATGTTGTTTAGCAGCAGCTGCAAGGTCTGTCGGTCAACCAGTCCAATGATTTGGATCTGGCTGGAATATTCTTTTAGGTGGACTGCCAGTAAATTGGACTTTATGTCCAGAGGAGGCATTTAAATGACAGTAACCCCCCGTTCCACCAGAAGTTTTACATTTGTGCTATTTTGGAGTGGATATAAGGGTCTAAATTAATACCAGAAAACCCATATTGTGTGGGTTAAAATTAATTTCAGTAAACTCTCAGGCCAGTTTGGCAGGTGACGAATAAAGCAAATCATTCCAGTTTGTCGTGCTACTGCATTTTACTGCATTTCACTGTATTTCACTGCCTGAATGAACACAGTGCAGCCGAATGAGGAGCCATGTTTAAAGGGATACCATGCAACTTTTTACCCAAAAATTAGCCTAATATATGTAATAATAGATGATTTCCTAGGTTAACATATAGCACTTGACACATGTCAGTGCTCCAACGGGGCTGCCCTCCTCAAAAAACAGACATTGTAACTTTCCAGGAGCGGATCTGTCTGTTATTGGATCATGTGACCTGGAGCGCTTTGCTTTATGGCTCAATGACTGCATCTAATTAATTTTACTGCCTCTAATGGCCAAATGTTACATGGTATCTATTTAAAGGTGCCATGACTTCAAAATAGACTTTTCTGGGGTTTTAGGGGTATAATATGATCTGTTGCACGCTGATGAAGCCATGTGAATGTCCAGAGTGAGAATCAAAGTCCCTGTTCATGGACAGTCATCTTTGTTTCTTTGTTAAAAAACGGTTGAATCTGACAGCAGCTTATCATTCTACGTAGTTTTATCATACTACGTAATTCATTTGCTCCAATTAGAGCACACAAACAGCTCCCTCTTCTTCCACTCCGCTCAGCCCCCCCCCCCCCTTGCAGCTGAGCTGATACACAATGTGAGTGTAGCTAGCATGTCTGACTGCATTCATCATGGATTAATTCAGGTCTGGGTTTTTGAACAAATGGATTTAAAAGAAAACTTCTGCAGCAACACTGAAGGAGGCGACCACAACGTTGTCATGACCTGTAAGTTTTTCTAAATGCATGATGCTAACAGATAGCCTTTAGCAAAGTATGACTGTGACCTAGTTTCTCTAAATAAAGTTCTTGCCAAATAAGGTGTAGCCAATCAAAATGAAGTCAACTTGGTCTCTGGGTAAAGCTGCATACCCTCTACCAAAAAGAAGTATTCCTTAAAGGTAGAGTCCGAAGTTTCCCCCCTGAAAATAAACATTGTGCAAGTGAAATCCATCTCTAACCGCACCTTTGGGCCTTTGCTTGCGTAGTGAGTTTGAATGCAACTCCCTCTCCTCCTTTACTCATACTAAAACTTCAAGTTTGCCTATGCTTTTAGAAAGTAAACGTTGAAGTATACTAAAGTATACTTAAAGGTATAGTCCGACGTTCCCCCCCTGAAAATAAACGCTAGACTTGTTCAAGTGGAAATCCGTCTCAAACTGTGCCTTTGGGCCTCTACTTGCGTGCCGTGGCGCGTTTGAATGCATCACTCTCTCCCCCTGCCTGTAATTTGCTCTTTAGCTTTGTTTTCTTGTGTTCGGGACATTTCTGGGTGGAGATTTCTGTTTATATCGGCAGCCAATGACTAAGCTAAGAGCATGACGGTGTGTGGAAATAAGCTCATGATTGGAGCAGACGCCAGTCACTCGAACTATTGAAGGAAAAAGAAAGAAAGAAAGGAAACACAGTGGATGCACCGAAGAAAGAGCTTCAGATAATGCACTTTGGAAACCAGGGTTATATAGTTTGGCTTGTCCCCTTCTGAGTCTGAAGGAGAAGTTGAAGCTGAATAGGTTAGCTAGAACAAGGCGGCCATTTCCTGAGAGGGAGGAGCGCTAAGTTTGAATACTGTTGTTTGCAAACAGAAACGCTGGTAGGACTTCGGACTCTACCTTTAAGTAGACTATGATATGAACTTGGGGTTTTCAAAGTGTGTGAGAGAGAGAGCCCCTAAATCTTACAAGATAGGATTTAAAAACAGAAAAGAATGCACATCTTGCAGTATACCACAAAGAAACCAATATGTGTGGAAATGTACAATGAATGTACTACTATTAAAGCATGTCATTCAAAAGTTTAAATGCAAGTATAGACTAAATAAACTTAAAGGGACTTGAGGTAAGATTAAAAAATGAAACTCGCAACTGCCACGACTGGCGCTTCAGGTAACTGCAGCCACGAGCCAAGCCGTCACGGGAGCACAAACTGAAGCTATAATGTTGTTTTCTCACCTTTTTCTTCGTAGTTTCACTTTTTAGTGTCTTTCAGTTGATCTGGATCGTTTGCTGACGGCAGAATAATCCATTACTATCGCTTACAGTGTTTGAATTTACCGCGACAGTCTTCTTCCTGTATCAAAACTGTGGATGTAGCGTCATTTGACGTCACGTCCGCAGGGCAGCGCGGGAAATTCAGACACCGAATTGCAGCACACAGCCTGTTCAAGGCAACAGAGAGAGACGTGGGTGGAAACGTTCTTTTTGGCATTTAGCGCTTCATCATCCATTAGTATTAAAAAAAATGGACATGCATGTTTGTATTTTTTTTAAATTCCTGCCTCTAGTCCCTTTAAACTCTGAGTATATTTATGAGTAAATGCCAAGTGAACTTTAAGTATATTTCTGATAAGTACATAAACAGTAAACTTAAAGTATACTGTCTTTTTTAAAGGGATATTGTGTAAGTTCTCCTGTGTTTTTTTCACAAAAACTGATTATTTGGTTCAAAAGTGTTTTTTCATTAATCAGTAATCACTCCCATCAACAAACTGAAGTGCCCTCTAAGTTCTAATTTGCCGTTCGATCATTCATTTACACATCGAGCGGGTCGGCTCGGTGGAGGCTGCCATGTCGTATCGCCATGTTTTTGCGTTCGGGAGAAGCGTGACGGTAGGAAAACACAGAAACTCACCGGACACACCGGAGTTTTCAGCTCAGTTCGAGGTAATGCCTTTGAAAAGTCACCGCGCTGCAGAGGGGAGAAGCTAGCGTCTCACTGACGCTGCGTTCACGTGCAGTCGGGCAGACGGCCGTTGGTAACAAACCAGATGTCATTTTAATCAATAAAGCCGAGCGAAAGACGGTAAAACATGGGTCAGGGAAAACAATACGACATCGCCATGACAACCGAACAGATGTGGACTGATGTCACTGTAACTGACGGACCACATCTTCACATAGAGGCCGGTGATAACTTTACCTGCAGCGGCTGTCGTCGGTCTGCCCGGTTTCACGCGAACGCAGCATGAAAAGTACGAGGGATCTGCTCCCGATTACACAATGTCCCTTTAAAGTTTAAAATGAACATACGTAAAGCACACTTGCATATACTACTTTTTGGTAAGGGTATCATCACTGCACCCAACACTTTTACTTAGGTAGGAGGTCTGGCGTTCCAAAACAATCCCCTGCTGTAAAAAGTGAAATTTTTTTCTTTGGAGAATTGACATATGCAGCAATATCAGCTACATCAAATAGTTTATACTGATATGTCATCACTCCTTTAAACAATGTGAGTGACGTGCAGACTGAAAAACAGTAATGAGAGGGGGTAACATCACATTAACATCACGGGCTGCTTACAGGAAGACAAAGGACATGAATGTGATTAGACAAAGTAAAGGAGCATGTCTTAGTTGGCTTTATCAGCTAACATTCGCTTTCAAATCAAAGCTGAAAACACCACAACTCATATCTGATTATCAGAGCTGTAAATAGTCGTGTTTTGGTTACCAGCTAATGTAGCTGGTGGATTCATAATAATAATGCATCAAACATGTATGGCGCCTCTCTGAACACTCAAAGTCATTTTATATTGGCTCCATTATTCATCCACTTCTCATTTATAGCTGGTGATGTGTGTAGCTACATGTGTAGCCACAGCTGCCCCAGGGCAAACTGATGGGAACATGGCAGCCGATGTGCACCGACGGATACGTTCATACAGCAGCGATGGTGACAATGGAGGCATGGAGCGGGAAGTGTCTTGCCCAAGGATGCAGCGACAAATGGCTGGGGAAGGATTCAAACCTTAGAAACACCATCAGAGGAGCCGTCTGAGTCGACCGGACCACAGCCATCAGGTCACTGACAGGAAGACTGGCCAGGATAGCACCCCCGGTGCAAAGAAGTCCCTCTGAGGAACTCTGGAAAACACAAGAAAATATGTAAAAATAATGATATACATAAAGACAGAAAACGGTGTAAACTAAGAATTAAAAAGACATAAAGTAAAAAAGTGTCAAGTTAATAATAAAATATAAAATAAATTGAAATGAAATTGTCCTTAAAAGGAAATGGTTACAAAAACACAGATTAAAACCTGATGAATGATAAATTCTGGTGAAGTAAAAATGAAAAAACAAATGAAAAGATGAGTTTTGAGTCTGTTCTTAAAAACCTGAAGTGTCTCTGCAGCCCTGAATTCCTGGTAACTTTACTCACCTGAAATTATCAGTCAGAATTTCCACCAACCAAATTTCTTTCAAGGAAAACAACTAGATGGCAAACTAAAATAAAAGCATTTGAACATGTTCTGCATGTTTCCTTCAACTAGTCTTATTTATGTTTTCCACAAAAAAAGAGAGAATGTCAAAACAACGCCATCCTCCTCTCAAAGTTCCCTTTTCAAAGGAATACATTTTTTTCTTCTTAACACTTTCAACTTTATTTATAAAGCCCTGTAAACAAGTACAGCTGTGCTTTAGTTACATATTAAGCAAATAATGAAATGATTGTTGTCTTTAAAACCCATTTGAAATGATCTGAACTTTATCCTGGTAGATCCTCCTTAGAACTTCATGTGACATATTTAGAAGTTAAAGATGAATCAAAGTTTTTTTTTTTTTAAAAGACAAAAACAATCGCTTTCTTTTTTCTCTCCATTTTGTTTTAACACATTTACAAAACAGAAGGGGAAAGACAGAGTCTGAAAAGGAGCAGGTAGTAATGATCATTATGATATCAGGGAGGATGATTATTCTACAAAAGTTTGAGATGCATCTTAGACTATAACCCCATTCCCTGGTTTTACACATTTCTAATGTTTCCTAGTTAAAGGTTGTATGGAACATTTTTTAAGTTTTTTTAAAATAATACCTCACAGGCGTGGGGGTGTACAGAATGAAAGTCACATCCAGAAAATTTTTGCCTAAAATATTTAAATATTTTCGGGTTCGATAATGGCATTTTTTTACGTCTATAAGCCAATACACGCCGCGTTGCAGGTTGCAATCGATCTGTGTGGAAAAAATTTCGGATAGTAGGCCTGTGAGGGAAAACCGTGAGACGACCAGTGAGCAGCTGCTTAGGCTGGAGATGTTGTTCTGTTTCTGAGGAGGAGTGACCTGAGAAGAGCAAAACCTGGAGTAAATTTAGGTGAAGACTTCACTAAATGGACCCACATAAACGTTTTCACGGAGTAAAACACGGAAATGGCGACTTTCCTGCTGGATCGGTGCTCTTGTTTGCTAACGGGCTAACGTTGCTGTCAGTTATAAACTCCTCTGCGTTCTTGTTGGACATGCTGCAGACTGTTGGTCACTTGCGTATGGCAGTGAGCCTGGCATCCGCGGCTGGAGTTGTTTTTCTGCCGTGCAACTACAACCTAGACACACGGATGTCGCTGTTCTGTCCATATTCCATATTCAACCATTAAGTAATTTGTTTATTTAAAAGTTCATTGTTTTTATTTTTACTAAATCTTCCTAACTCATCATATAATTGACACACAACCAAATATCTTCACAGGTCTCATCAGAACTATGATCCTTAGAGCTCCTGTTTGAGTCTTAGCCGCTCTGGATGATATTGCTTCTCTTATTTCCATGCAAACTCTGGACCACGTGAACACAAACTACGGTATCTGCATGCCACATCTCAACGGCTTTGATAGAATCAACATAATATCAGATGATATACGCCACAGTGTCTCCCTTTTCATGCTTGGAATAAGAACAACCAGCCTTGTACTTTTACACTTAACACATGACAGTTTGCTTAAATTTCTCTCCTCATTCAGCTGTACTTTGTCCAGGTGCATCAAGCAGGCTGCAGTCAACACGCAGCCGATGTATGTAGGATACCTCAAAGAGCGGTGTTTGTATGAAATGTAGGATTACACTGAAATAATTATTTTCACCTGCTAAACGAGCCAGATCTCGTTTAGACCAACCAAAATGGATTCTAACCCACATTTCTTGGGATTAGTTGATGAAATTTAGAGCCCTGTTGATGAGAGAGCAGCTTCTGAGGTGGTTTCCCTCCTCCACAAGAGACGGTTAAAGGGTAATGCTTTAGTGTGGCAGGGGCGCCTGCAGAGACTTTTTTTTCAGGGGTGGCCATATGGTGGCCAGAGAAAATAGCAGGGTGGCCAAGGGTTGTTGAAGGATAACTTTTGTTTCTTTCAACCTGGACCTTATTTCCAGGAATTTATGTTTACTCACCAATAACATTTCTGTATTCAGATTAGTTGTAGATCCGCGTATATCCATATAATGGACATGAAGGGTGTAGAAGGAATGGGCTTGTTTATGAGGCATTATCTGCAGCAAAACTCTTAATTCCACCAATACACTGCAAAAAACCAAATCTTACCAAGTATATTTTTCAAATTTCTAAACAAAATATCTCAAACTCAAAATAAGACAAAATCACTTAAAGAGAAACATTTCAGTGAGATATAGAAACTTGTTTCAAGACAAGTGCCCCTACACCCCCACAGCACACAGACGGCTTCTCTACCTGTCGTTCCTCTATTTTGATCCCTGGATATATCTCTAAGCTTTTACTAGCTTGTTGATGCTACTTTGCTGCGTTGGTAGCAGCACCTCGTCTCCCTCTGCTCAAAGCAAAGACCTGTCTCTTCCGAAACGGGACGTTTAACCCGCGATTTGCGGGTAAATATGCCGTGGATTTTATTTTTCTCTGTTGTTGTCGGGTAGCAGGTAAGAATACAAACTTTTATTTACTTTTTGCGGACATGACAAGTGATTATTGAGCCTGAAGCAGTGATGCTTCACCCGGCGCCCAGGCAGCGCAAGCTACGTGAATCACTCTGGTCCAGCAAAGAGTTGGTTATGAGAGCCAGGAGCCGTGTTTAGGTGGTGTGAAGCTAAAGAAATGTTTTCTTCGAATTAGCGCTGGTAATCTGGTTAAAATCAGAGCTGGAAGCAGCTCGGTAGATAGGGGACCTGAGTACCGTACAGTGGTTTCTGTTGTCGCAAGTTCTGCTCGGGAGGGGGGAACATTGAATCGCTCCATAAACACTTTGTTTAGCCCCACAGGGATTCCGAAAAGCATTTATTGAGGTAAAAAAGTTACTGAGTTTCCCCTTTAAGAAAATTTCACTTTTTCCATTGGCCAATTTTTTTTTTGCTTATTACAAGCAAAAAATATATACATATTTTTTATTTATTTTAAGAGTGGCCAAGATTCTTTTGCTTTTAATAAGCAGTTCAATGTGTGTGTCACAAATCATTTGTGTCGCAAACAAATGACTTCACAAAACTTCACTATGACGACCTCACTCACACTGAACACCACAGCTGAAGACGGCATCAGCTGCCCTCAGTTGTAATGTGAACAAACTAAACAGGGGTAGTGTGGTGTCGGCCCAGTGAGGGCCGGGCTAAGTAGGTACTAATGTGAAAGGGGCATCAGAAAGTGGTTGGGGCAGTTCTGGGTGGCGCCTTCCTGGATGAATTTGCATAAGAAAGGCCGAGTTAATTAGAGGTGACAGACCTACAGGGGACAACGGCAAAAGAGCAATGGCAGAAAACAGGTCTAGTCTAGTATTTTTATTTATTATTTATTTATTTTATTGTGCGACAGACTGGCGACCTGTCCAGGGTGTACCCCGCCTCTCGCCTGATTACAGCTGGGATAGGCTCCAGCAACCCCCGCGACCCTGAACTGGATAAGCGGTACAGAAAATGAATGAATGAATGAATATTTTATTTTTATTAGCTTAAAAAGATTGTGACATTCAAATATAAGCAAAGCATGCTGTGCTGTCTTAATAGTACATGAAAGTTTTTATAAATTAAAAAACATGTAATTTTTGCAGGGGTGGTCAGTGGGGTGGCCCGCTTTCTGTTCAGGGGGGCCATGGCCACCCCTGGCCACCCCTGGCCACCCCTTGGGGTGGCATTGTATTGTGTCCTTAAATTATACAAACTATCTTTAATGTAGAACCACCTCCTAGAAAACCAAGAACTGATTTTAATCATGTGAACTACAAATGTGAAACAAAACCTGGTCTACATCACCCCCCTTTCTTCACAAAGTTAATGCAGCTTAGACGAGTTTATGTCTCACATAGAGAGTTACTGTACACGAGTTGATTTGGATGTTAGAATACATGTGGTCAGGGGTACAAACTTGTTTAATTCTGCATGATGCCAGCTGGTGCAAAACAGTTGTCCAGAATAACGATGTCATCCTGAAATGTGAACTTCATATCATACATGTGGGAAATCACTTATGTTGTGGGATTAGTGGAGATGCTGGGCTGTTTGCCAGGTCAGATTATTGTAGTCTGAAATAGATGTTTGTCATATCAAAACTAAACAAATATCTTTTATTTCCCAGCGGACTGGTGAATGAGTCTATGCTTTTCACTGAGCTCCAAACTCCAGCTCAGCTTTGAACTCCAGGGGCGTCAAACAGGGTCGGTCGAAGGATCTTTGCAACTCTGATCTGCACCACAAATATTTGTGTTTTGTAACTGGGCTGAATGCATTCATAACAAAAGTGTACATGGCACACATATGACACCCCATCTTTAAAACAAAATGGACAAACTCCTCCCCATTATGTTAGAAATGTAATAAGGGGATCATACAGTATGCACATTGTTTCTGGTTCTGTGTGAAACTTCAATGGTGCTGCTGTGACATCGTTAATTCACTTATACAACTGGACCCTACATGGAGGGATGGGCAGTCAGGTTATTGATGGCAAACATAAAAGTCTGTTCCAACTATTTGCAACCAGGAAGACTATCCTGCTCCAAAGTTTGACTGATGTTCCACCAAATAATCCTGGTCCCTGATAATGGACTGTATTCCCAGCATGCATACTCGATTCCACCTTGGACACTCAACGAAATCTGGGACCTATAGTATATTTAAAACATGTAGGCCTGTACTGTCCTTTACTCTACTGCAGGAAGTTTCCCAGTTTGACGTTGCTTGTCTCATTGATTGTAGTTTTGACTTCTTTTATGGGTTATGGGATGTTATGGGATTTATTGTCATTCTGCTGTCTGTCAGACATCCTCATTTATGTGTGTTATAGAGCCACATTAGGGCTAGCTGTGTAGTTTTATGATAGGATTTTAAAGAAGTCCTATCATGAAAAATGGACTTTTAGGAGCTTTTAATCATGTTAGTCCGTTATTTCTTCATAAAATGAAGAAATAACAGACTAACGAATAACATGGACTAACATGTTAGCAACGGACTAACATGATTTTGTTATATAATATAACAAAAATCAGTCAGTCAGTCTTGTTCTTTATGGTGATGCTGCTGGTAGGAATGAATTTCTGTATCTCTCCGTCCTACAGCAAACCTGACGCAGCCTCCCACTGAACACACTGTTGATTCTTCACCGTGTTGTGGAGAGGATGGGAAGAATCCTCCATCATCTTCATCAGCTTGTGCAGCATTCTTTTTTGAACGATCATCTCCAGCGGCTCCAGAGTTATTCCCAGCACAGAACCAGCTTTCTTGATCAGCTTGTTTAGTTTCTTCAAGTCTCTGATTCTGATGCTGCTTCCCCAGCAGATGCTGCAAAGCTGATTGCACTTTCCACAACAGACTTGTAGAAGATCTGCTTCCTTAAGAAGTAGAGTCTGTTCTAACCTTTCTTAGATGTAGTCAGTGTTGCATTTCCAGTCGAGTCTGTTGTCTGTTTTTCGTAAAACTTAATTTGATTAATCATTTTTCTTCATTCACGTATTTTTCAAATAATCTATATGAACTGGAATTTTCAGACCAAGTTCTAGCTCCCTATAAATGACTCACTTAGAAATATCTACATTATTATTTAACCAATCAATAAGCACCAAATACTCGTGTACAGCATGTAGCAAGAAGCCCACTTTGTTCAAAAGAGACTCCAAGAATCCTGACCTATCCACTTTCTCTGAGGAAGAAGCCAACAGCCTGCTGGAAGACTCTCTCAGACAAGCAGCCATCAGCTAACAGATGTTTGCTGCAGAGTTCAGAGGAAAAGCTTCTCTTGTTTTTTTCTTTTACATATTTTATCTCTCGATGCATTCAGAGTTGTAGTTTATTTGTTGTATCAAAGGCTGGATCTACTTGCCAGAAGTGGTTAGATTTTGTCTTCAAAAGCAGAAAAAACCCTCAACTTTGTTTGAACTTCACACCTGACAGCTTCATGAATCTCAGACAGTAAAGTGTTTTTCTCTCATGGATTACTTTTGAAACCTGACAGAATTCCCACCATAAAAGTGCCTCATGGACAGACAAGACCGTGAGTAAAACCATACTGCCAGCTAAATGCTAACCGTTAGCCTATGACTGTGTTGGGGCTCAGCCTGCCCACCATGTGGGCAGTGTTTTTACTTTTTCTTACAGACACTCCAGGGACGACTCTGCAGTGGCAGGCAGGACCCATGGGCTTATCAGCTTCACCTGTGCCACTACTCCTCACCTGCAGTTCATCCTCATCACTATCCGCTTAAAAAGATGCTTCCCTACTATTTTCTGCCCGTTCTTCTGTTTGCCATTCGTCGTGAGAACCAGCCTCAGCATTATTGTCCCTGTGATTCTCTGCAAGGAACTAACTTTTTCCTCTGCCAGGATTCCCCTGCCTGCTGCTGCCTGCCCCTGGAGTGCCTGCTATCTCTGCGTCCTGCCAGTCACACCCTTGGACGTCCCCAGCCTATTGAGCAATAGGCTGCATTTGGGTCCAACAGACTTGTTAGCTAATTTACTTGTCAGGGTCTCTGAGGTACCGCATATACTTCAAACTCCATATCAGGCTCTGGGTCAAGCGCGTACAGCTCCATAACAGGGTGATCCATTTTTGTCTGGCACTCGGAGTCCAGTCATCCATCAGTGTTTACAAATATCTATCCACGTAAGGGACGAGGCTGGTATTACACAAAAATCTGTGACCTCATGAAATAGACGTACAAATATGTTGAGAGCTTCGGTGGTCAGCTGTTTTACTTCTGTGTTGAAAATTAGACGCATCAAAAAAATAATATTTAACACCAAATTAGTTTCTATAGGCCTGTAGTTGACTTTTGGAACGTCTGAAAAGCATGATACAGCTCCTTTATAGGGATACTGTGTAACTTTTGACCCAAACATCAGCCTAATATCAGAAATAATAGATGATTTCTGGGTCAATATACAACACTTGACAAATTTGTTGCTCCAAGGGGGCTGCCCTCCTCAAAAACTAGACCTTGTAACTTTGCAAGAGCGGATCCGTCTCTCATTGGATCATGTGACCTGGATCGCTTTGCATTATGGTTCCATGACTTCATTATCAGCTGATCAAAGTGGTTCATTTTGGTTCATTTTGTAACAGTTGTGTGTCCTGTGGGAAGTTACAGGTTTAGTGGCCCTAGTGGCCAAAAGTTGCATAGTTGCTTTAAGTTACATAGAAAACTGAATAAAGATATTTTGCATCCATCAGGAACATTGTGTAGCAATTGTGTATCGCAAGCAGCTCACCCGTACTTTTCATGCTGCGTTCAGGTGAAACCGGGCACACAGCAGATGGACGACAGCCGCTGCATGTAAAGGCATAAACAGCCTCTATGTGAAGACGTGGTCCGTCAGTTGCAGTGACATCAGTCCACATCTGACATGTTGTCATGGCAATGTCGTATTGTTTTCTCTGACCCATCTTTCTCTTGGCTTCTGTGATTAAAATGACATTTGGTTTGTTACCGACAGCCGTCTGCCCGACTGCACATGAACGCAGCATCAGTGTAACACTCGGTTCCTCCTCACTGCACCGCAGTGACTTTTCAAAGGCATTACCTCGAACTGAGCCGACAACTCCGGTGTCTCCGGTGAGTTTCTGTGGTTTCCTGCTGTCACGCTTCTGCTGAACGTAAAAACATGGCGACATGACATGGTAGCCCCCACCGAGCCTGCCAGCTCGATGTAGATATGAATGATACAAACGGCAAATTCAGAGCTTCCAGGAGCGCTTCAGTTTGTTGATGGGAGTGATTACTGATTAATGGAAAACATTTTTGAATGAAATAATTGATTTTTGTGAATAAATAACAGGAGAACTTACACAATATCCCTTTAATGAGGAATTTGCAGAAAGACAGCTTAAAATCTTCCTCACAACATCATATTTAACATTTTCATCTCATCTGAAAACACTGTTGGAAATCTCGCAACACACAGCACTTTTTTTTTATTAATTACATCCCATTCCACGTCTGCGAGGATGATTCACTGATGCTCCGCCCGAGTCCCGTATTAACGTAAAAGCGATATTGTTCAGGCAGCAGTTTGAGTCAAAAAGGTCAGCCATACACGAGGCCAGTAAACTCAGGGTTAATCTCGCCTCTTCCAGATGTACTCGCCAACTCAAAGGGCCCATGAAGGCTCCGCTTGGACTTCCACAGAACGTGATCTATTGTTCATCTGTCAGCAGGACCGTGATATATTCTATCCTACTCTCGTGGACAAAACATACCCCGGCGATTATACAAGCGGGGCCATTGGCCCGCAACAACGCCGGCCCGGTGACTCTGGACACCAGGCAGCTTGACCCCAGGGTCTCGCACTTCTTTGTTTCCACTGACCTCTGTTTCTTTTACCCCCCTCTGAACCTAAAACCTCTGTCCTTCCAGTTCCCCTCCCTCCATTCCCTGCCTCCTTCTCTCACACGCTCTTCACACACATACAAATAAAGAAATGGGGCCCCCTCCAGTTTATTTTATTAGCACTTTGAAACCCAGGCCCTTCACAGAGGCGAGGAGGGAAAAATAATAGGAAGGAGCTTTAATTAGGAGAGTTATTTGGGCTTAAATAAAACAACAGGGTCAGGGGGAAGCGCTGGGTCAAATGGGAGTGTGCGCGCTTTGATATGAGGACTTTGTCATCTTTGGGTTTGACCCTCATATCGGCTCAGGGTGACACTGAAGAGCTCAGAGAGCTGTTTGGGAATGGCACACTTTCTCTGAAGTATGTTTATTGTGAAAGGAGAAATAGTTTAATGAATGTGAATGAGCACATGAATGAGACGGCAGTTTGCATTGTTCTCAGAGGGGAATAGCTGCACGCCTAAAAAAGCAGCACACACTCCCAGCTGTGTGTTTCTGCATGCGTATTTGTTTGTTCACGGCCAGGTGTGTCATCCCCTTCCTATATCTTCACCCCATCTGTGGAAGCCCTGCCATTTCCTTTACTCGACTCTCTGCTGTATCCCCCTCCGTCCACCTTCTCGAGTTCCCTCTCTTCCTCTCCTCTCGAGTGGCTGCTCCCTTCGGCTTTCTCGCTGTTTACCAAACATACCAGCAGCCCCTACTCCTCCCTGCACATGCACGTCTTTGTTGCCACTCAGAAAAGGTTCTCAGCTACCAACGGTGGCTGCAGGGTGAGACAGGAGGTCTAAAGCGGTGGAGTGAGGATTGAAACTGGGAGGGGAGTAGAGGGGTGTGAGAAATCATGAGAAAAGATAAAGGGAATCCCCGGCAGTCGGCACAAAGACAGCCTGCTCTGTGATCAGTGGAGCTGGAAGAGTGAGACACATGATGACTAACTGTCACACTTTCTGATTTACTGTAAATTCCCTAAAACAACAAATTACTGCTTGATAACCATGACTTTTTCCAGACAGACGGCCATTTGTTGCTGGGAATATATAAGTAAGTCATCTCTATACAAGATGATGTGAGCTTTGTGGCCCCTCCATCCTTGTGGAATCACGTGACAGATCTCAGGAGATTTGGATTTAAAAGAAGACAAACTGAAAGATTGGACAGCCCGTGCAATGCATTTTTTGCAGGATTCTGCAGGCGGTCAAAACCAATATTTGACACAAAGGGATTAAATCTTTATCTGTAAACCTCTGCACCAGTCACAGCCAGAGGCCACCGCCAGAGAGCTCCGCAGATGTGATGATGAGCGTGCTGTTGGGTGAGATGTAGGTATTATAAGTGGCTTGCTCCAAGATGACCAAGTAGGTCAAGAGAATCAAGGCGGGAGTGGAGGGACTCACCAAGCTGTGAGGGGAAGGTCAAGCGTGAAATCCCTACCCCCTTTGCCACTGTGACCCCCCAGGGAGGAACTCTGGACAAGCAGTGAAGTGTGTGAGTGTGTAAGGTTGAACTGGAGCGGAGTAAAGACGTTGGTATGCATGTGGTAGCCGTGCCAGCCATGTGCAGTGTATGAAAACCCATGATGAAGATGTAATGGTGCGTGAAAGACCAGTTTAGTCATTAAAACTGAAATCTGTTGAATTAAACTTAATCCTGTGCTAGCAGAGAGATCACACTGAACATGTGCATGCTTTACACTGTAAACTAATAGTTAATGGCTAAATTATTTAGGAAATCTATCTACCTACAATGAAGATACATAAATTAGGGCTGTCAGGCGATTGGAAAAAAATAATCTAATTAATTACAAGATTTGTGAAAAATTAGTTGCATTTTAATGTCATTTCTGCTAAAGCGGTCATGGGGAACAATGGTCCTCAAGTGCTGCAGATGATGATCTTCTTCTTCTTCTTAAGGTGTTTGGTTGGCAAACACCTTTAGGTGCATTACCGCCACCCACTGCCGGGTCATTCAGTGGGCCAGATTTAAAACGCTTGTGCATCTAATTGGCACTCTGAATTAATTACAATTTTTTTAAAAATGTATCAATTAAAGCCAGAGTTGGTAATCTGGCTCAGAAACACTTTTTGTTCTACTGGGTGAAATGGTCCTTCCATCCTGACAGTATCAAAACATCATGTTTTCATAAAAAGGAAGGAAAAGAATTCTGTAAAAACTCTGACCATCCCCTGCCATTCACACCGAAAGGCAGGAATTGGTCATTTGCAAATTATGAATCAATGCCTTGTCTTGTCCCTGTCCCCCACCTGGTCCCCACGTGACGCCCTCTGTGCACTGCTCACTGTAAACAAATGTAGCTAACGGACTGCTAACTGCTGCTGCACCAAAAACCAAACCAAAACAACAGATGAGGATTAAGTCTTGGAGGCGTTGACGTTTGCAGTGTGGACTTTTTACACCACAGAAGGAGTTGAAGGTGAGTGGATTCATGCTTTTAGAAACGTGGTTTGTCAGCTGTTTACTATCAAGCTAATGAGCTATCCACTCAGCTGTTGTCGTTAACCTGCTCGTAAAACATCGGCGCACACGTCCCTGCGCTCTGAAGCCGTAGTTTTGAGTGGTGTGTTTTTTTTAAAGTTGCTTGCTCGAACCATTTTTCCAACATTGCCAACCCTAGCTTTAATGGATTAATCTGACAGCCCTATTATAAATGTACATATATATAGATATTTATATAAATATGAAATCCTCTTATTTTATATATGTATATATATATATATATATATATATATATATATATATATATATATATATATATATATATAGATATGTCTGTATAGTCTTCCTCAAAATTGTTCGTTTTCTAAAGAAGACAAAAAAATCAGCTCAGTGAAATGGGATGAAAATTAACAAAAGTAGTAATAATAAATAAAATTCTATGAAAACCATGACACTGATTTTGAATTGTGGATGAAAAGAAATATTAAAAGTAAACACACAACAAATAAAACAAGTAAACAAGCATGATAGAGCTCTGAGGCTAAAATGTTGTTGAGCAACACTTGTTGACAGGTATGTTGGTCCACTGTCATGGGAAAGGTGCTCTTTCCCATGCTCTGTCTGGGACAGTTTTGTTTGTTTTTTGTTTTTTTTTAAAGGGACTAGAGGTAGGAATTTTAAAAACAAACATGCATGTCCATTTTTTTAATACTAATGGGTGATGAAGCGTATAAGAACGTTTCCACCCACGTTTCTCTCCGTTGCCTTGAACAGGCTGTGTGCTACAAAATGCGCTGCAATTAGGTGTCTGAATTTCCCGCGCTGCCCTGCGGACGTGACGTCAAATGATGCTGCATCCGCAGCTTTGATACAGGAAGAAGACGGTCGCGGTAAATTCAAACACTGTAAGCGATAGTTATGGATTCTTCTGCTGCAGCAAACGATCCAGATCAACTGAAAGACACTAAAAAGTGTAACTACCAAGAAAAAGCTGAGTAAACATTATAGCTTCAGTTTGTGCTCCCCCTCGTGACGGCTTGGCTTGTAGCTGCAGTTACCTGAAGCACCAGTTGCGGCAGCCGCGAGCTTTGGCTTGATCTTGCCCTAAGTCCCTTTAAATCATTTTTTCTTACCACAATTCAAAAGCAACATTTTATTCCACTCAATCAGAATTTTATAAATTTTTATTATTAGTTTATTTAGTTTCATATTATTTGAATTATGACTGTAAATTTAGCCGTTTCTTAATTAGAGGGTATGAGGGCGCCTGTGTATATATACATATATGTATATATATATATATATATATATATATATATATAAACTTGTTTTACTGTTTTAATGAGAGCTGATTGAGCACTTGTTTTTCTTATTTTATGTTATTTTCATTGCTGGGTATTTTTTATGTGCAGCACTTTGGAGACATGTTCTGACTTAAATGTGTTTTATAAATAAAGTAGATTGGATTGGAAAATAAACACAGTAAGTGTTTAAAGTTGCTGTCTTCTGTTAATAATCATGTTTGAACTCATTGTGCAAAGATAAGGAGGTGACCAGAAGGAAAAAAAAAGACTAGGCTGGAAAAGATTTAAACATCTCCGAAATAATTGCATGATCTAAAATAATCACCCTGCAAAGACCAGAACAGACCACCTCGGTGACAGATCAAAAGCAAAGACCTAAATGGTTTTCACATGAAAGCCAGAGAAAAAGTTCACACCACTTGATCCGGTCTTTCTGCAGTTGCTCTTCACACAAGCACATCACAGCAGGGAGGCTTTCTGCTGGAGATATTCTCGGGGCTGGAAATGCAAAGTAAGAGGTACAGGGTGGTGATTGCTGAGAGTGTGCAAGAGGCAGCATATGATGCAAAAATGGTGCTGCTGAAATCTTTTTCTTCACATGTTAAAGCAACACTACATAAGAAACTCATCATATAACATATAGTATGAAAGTCACAACTGAAAGATTGGATGAAGTAGACCAAACCTGTGGCCATCAGACTGTCCTCACAATGACATTTTCTGTGTGGGGTTGTTTCTCTTTTTTGTTTATTTGCTTGTGCATATGCATGCATATGTGCGTGTGTGTCCGTGTATATGAATACACATGTATAATGCTGGGTCTTTCTGACTATTGTCTTTTTAGTCACCTGCCAAGGCACATAAGATGTAAATTAACACCTGTGCTAAAATCTGGCATATTTATGTTGTGGACATTCATTAAAGGGGAAGTTCAGGATTTTTGACATAAAGAGCTTCATTTTCTAGTGAGCCAGGATACTACGTATCACTGGAGACAGTTTCAACATATTTCATTCCATTCTTCTAGTTCCAGGAGGTTGCCAGTGTGATTATAATGCCAGTGTGAGTCAATAGGAATCTGCTAACGTGTCATTAAAAACAATCTTAACCACTCTACAGAACATCTGAGACAAATCATTTATAACTAAGACTACCTGTGTGAATGTCGTGTTGACAAAATAATGCTACTAATAAAACTAAACTTGCATTTTGTTGCTTTTTGATGCTTTGCTGCTGAGACACTTTACAAAGTTTTACTTCCTGTTTTTGGCAGCAGAGTGATGTCATCTGCTGATATGTGCATGAAGGAATTTGATTGCTCAAATATACAGTCAAAACTACGGACACATCTGAAAGACATGAGTTCATGTTGGATTTTGAAGATGATTTCAAACTTTTTTCATCAAACAAACTGTCACCATATCTCTATGAACCGGAATACACTGACAAAGGTAGTAATACTACCACCCGGAAGCAAAGTATATCATTCCCCGGCTGGTAAGAAAGTAGTTCCTGCTCTGATCGCAGCTGAGGAAAAATAATAGTGACCGATCCTCACTTATCAAACACTCTTTCAACCGTTGATAGAAAGCAAATCTGAACTTTGATGTGCTTTGGTTGTGTGTGCTTATGTGCAGCCTTTGTGTGAGGAAGTAAAAAGTCCCTTCATGTGTGCCCTGCAGTCTGACGGCTTATCCTGTCACACCCTGTCGCTTTCATGTCAGCGCTGGACAGTGGCTGCTGTTCTCGCCCTCTCTCCACCTCAGCGCCCAGCAGCGACCCTCCCACCGCCACTCACTCTGTTAAATAGTAACTACTAGCCACCCAAAGTCTCCAAAGACACAAATTATTGACCCAGTTCAAGCTTTCTGCCAGTAATATACATGTTTTTGCTGAAGCAACTTGCTGACACGTATTGTGCTTTCCAATGCTAAAGCCCAATTAATGCTTTTAATTTGACAACCCACTTTTTGTCAGAGTGCTGCACTAAGAATGAATGATTGTAGATTATATGTAGATTGTAAAAGACTCCGTACAATCACAACATTTCATTCTGTCTTTATTGAATTATGGAACCAAAGTGTTAAGCTTTAAGAAACAAACATTTTCACATTTGCACCATTGAGGGTTTTTTTTTTTTTTTTTTTTTTTCTGAAGGGGTAGTGAATGACCTTTTATTTTTCTACTAATGCAAATTGCATAAAACTTGTCCAAGGTGTGTATTCTGGCTTGACTCGTGATATTCTAGAAGACGGGTTGCCTAACTCTTTTTCTGAGGTCTCTAAAAAAAGACAACACCTCACTTACTTCTTAGTGCGAATCCGTGCCACATTGACTTGCATTAAAAAGGACCTTTCTACAGTTTAATCAAATGCCATTTTAGAATAAATTTTTGGGACAATTTTTTTTAGCCTCACACACTTGCTCCACACTTCAATGATGTGGTTTGAACTGTTTTCCATGACATAAGACCATTTACTCAAAAGGGGCCCCACTTTTAATCTTAATGATGAAACCATAGACTTCAATGTTATTTCAGCAAATCAGAGTCCTTCAAAAATTTGAAAATGCTTAAAGGTTGAATATGGAACACGGACAGAACAGCAACATCACGCGTGTCTAGGTTGTAGTTGCAACGACAGAAAAACAACTCTAGCCGCTGGGATGCCAGGCTCACTGCCGATACGCAAGTGACCAACAGTCTGCATCATGTCCAACAAGTAATGCAGAGGAGTTTAGAACTGACAGCTAACGTTAGTCACGTTAGCAAACAAGCTAGCTTACCGATCCAGGAGAAAAGTTGCCATTTCCGTGTTTTGATGCCGTGGAAAATGTTTGTGGGTCCATTCAGTGTAGTCTTCACCTAAATTTACTCCAGGTTTTGCTCCTCTCAGGTCACTCCTCCTCAGAAACAGATAAATATCTCCAGGGCTCTGAAGCAGCTGCTTCACTTGCCGTCTCCACTGTTTCCCCCTGTGTCAGCAAACTGTGCCCAACATACTCTAATAATCCTGAGGGAAAAAAATGCATTAATCATATTTTAACCCCATTTTCAGTTTTTGGAAGTTGGAGCATCGTGTTTGCAAAGTGGAATTTAAAGTGTTAAAATTTTAAAACTCATTAATTTTTTCAGGCCAGAATTCTGTGATGACAGCCATGAAAGAAAAATGCAACTTTTCATTTTTAGATAATATTTAACGGCTATTAACTGACATTGACCAGTTTGCGCCCTTAAGAGGCTGAATGTAACTTTTTCTCCTCACATGCTGGACCTTTCTGCTAAATCATGGAATGGCATGGAGTCCGTCAGGGATATAATAAATAAGCCCTTTCCTTTCCTTAAGAATGGCTTCTCAGCCATCCTTTCCATTTCTCATGAGGATCTGGCCAATCAGCTGACGGTCCAGATGCATCCCCCAGTTTCTATACCAGGTTTTCCCCCTTTACTTCTTCAGGGCATCACTTCAGATCCTGTTCATCTACTGCAGATACATCTTTCAGTCCTGACACTTCTCCTTTTGTCCTCCACTTGGCCAGTTTCTGCACACCAGGCTGAGATATATCAAGTTTTTAGCTAATAGCTCTTGTTAGTGCAAAAGTAGCATTTTCAATCAAACTATGCTTGGTATATTTTCAAGAAATGAAATATGGCTGTTAGTAACGGAGCTCTTAAAGATCCATTTAAAATGGGTTCTTTGCTAACCTTAAAATATGCACCTCTGTGGAGCTACAGTATGCTTCTTTTTTAAACATGTGACCGTTTATGTATCGTATATCATCATATATTCACATATCTTACAATTCTATTGATATTTTTCTGCCTGATTCTAGTTTTTGTGGCCATATGCTCAGTTTCAATTCAGTTTAAACAAACTGACTTAAAGGTCTAAGTTTAGTTCTCCCCAGGTCCTCAGATTAAAGGATCTCCTTCACACTTGGCAAAGGAAATGATTAGTCAGGATTAAAATAGGATCATGACTTTGAGTAATGGGATCAGGATAAATTAGGAAGTATACGCTAAGACTGGTAAGAAAGTGAAGGAAGTTTCCCATCTCGTGATTTTACATTGTAGTTTGATGAAAATCATCAGGTTTGACTGTTTAATTTCTTATTTAGCCATACGTACTGATTTGTTTGTTTTTCTTTGCTTTTTCTTTCATACTTTTTTTTTAACAGTGATGTCCCATCAAGACATAGACAGACATAAGAGAAGAGTGACTTGTGAGAGAAGGCGTTGCGCTGCTCGGGGTCTAGATAATGGATGAGCAGTGACCTCTCCGAGCCCATGAGTGACTTCTTGTAAGTGATGACTGAAAGGTTTCCTTTAACTTGCTGTCGAAAAGGATAATGCAGCTGTCACAGAAGAATGTCCAGCTAAATTTCCAAGTTTCTTTGCTTGAATTTAAGTTTCAAAGACTGTGTGCTTTTTCTGACCCCCTTTGGCCATTCAGAAGGCACAGAATCACTGAAATTAAGTAAAAGTGATGAGGTGGTTTCCATCTGTCAGCAGCCTTAAAGCATTTGTGAGGTGAGCTGAGGGTGATTGAGGTGAGGCTGCTGTGTGGACCTAAGGAACGTCAGGTTATTAAAAGGAAGATGTTGCACCTGTTACTTGACAAACTGGGATTAGTAAGCCACACTAGTTCTAATCTCTGCTGCATGCTCAGTTTTCCCACTTTTATTCCAACTTTTCTTTAACCTGGAAAAATACATCTACTCAATATTCATGATTGCAATCGCCTGTATTACAGTATGAATAATTGAGGATCTCAAAGTATTGACAACGATGCCATGTACCATGTACTACAGGGATGGTCACCCAAACCAGTGCTGACTATTTATCAAGAAGGAATGTTCAAAGCCTGATCTTATTGGTAAATCTGCTTCCTGAACCCAAAGTGGAAGCTAGTTCAACAAAGAGGGGCCTGAAAACTTACGGTCTTGCTTCGTGTTTTACTTCAAGAGACTCTGGGAACCACAAATAAACCTGCAGACTGTGAGTGAATTACTCTGGAAAATATGGAACCATGAGATCATTAATAGTGCCTGGTCACAAAAAAGAGCTTTATGAAGGGACGTATTTTAAATTCTGTCCTGGATTCATCAGGAACCCTTAATGATCCCACCTACTGATTCTCCTCTAGTGACTCTGCATCACTCTGAGACAGTGTTAGTTTCTGCAGTGTAATGTAGAAGAAAGAGAGAGGTCATAATGTGTTTCATTTGTGTGTCAAAAGGCAGATCTGGTTAAAAAATGACTCCAAGGTTCCTCATGCCATCCAGAATAATTACATGGCTGCAGTAGACTTCCTGAAGGGCTCAGGTCCAAATACAACAACCTCTGTCTGTCTGAATTTGGAAGGAGAAAATTCAGCTTTTATCTTTCTAATCTGACTGACTGAGCAGTTTTATCAGGCTTCTTTGAGAAGTAGAGCTGAGTATCATCTGCATAGCAATAAAAATCTATGGTGTGCTGCCTAATAATATCTCCTAATGCAGGGAAAAGCAACTCCAGTCCTCTAGCGGCGCAGTCTTGCAAGTTTTAGATGTTTCTCTGTTTCAGCACACCTGATTCAAATGAAAAAAGTCACTGAGCTGAACTTGATAAGTTTTTGGATACATTTCAGTTGACTCAGGTGTGTTAAAGCAGGGAAACATCTAAAACCTGCAGGACTGCCACTCTCGAGGACCAAAGTTGCCCACCCTTGATCTCATGGAAATGGCTAATGGCTTTTATCTATGTAAGTATTGATGATATCTTTATCATCGTTATATTATCATCATATTATAACCTTTGTTTTAACCAGTCAACTGAGAACAAATTCTCATTTACAGGGACAGCTGGGCCGAAGGACAGGACAAGTTTACCACCCTTCCAGTCCTCTGCTGAAAAGCGCTACAAAAACATTATACATTGATATCTATATATTTAGACATTGAAATTATCACTGTTTAAAGATAGACAACTGAACTTTTAGCAGCTTTTTCAGTGATACGCCCCCTATCGATGGCTAAGCTAGCATCTATTTTGCATCGTACCTGTACCGTTAGCTCACTCCAGCCAGAAAAAAACAGTCTTATCTTGACTCATGTTCTGTCCCTTCCTTTTTCTTTTCCTCTCTTCCTCCGGTAATGTTTCCTTGTGTTTCCTTGCCAAATCTAACGTGATGTGCATTCAAAACACCTGCTTTGTTCATATCTGGTTTATATCAGGACGCTTCTGGGCAGTGAAGGCTCGAAAATGTGCAATGTTGGTGTGCCATCAAAACGAGTCAAACGCAGATTTTTAAGGTCTAAAAGTTACGTTGTGTGTCTTTAAACCACCATAACTATAGCTATTTTCATAAGTTTCATCATTTTCATCATCAGTAGCATCATTACTTTAATCATTGTCATGATTATCATCATCATCACAATCACCATTGCTTTAATTAGTGTCATAATCATCATCACAATCATCACCATCATCATCATCATTTCTTTAATCATTGTCATAATTATCATTGTAATAATTGTTATCATTATCACAATCATCATCATCATCATTACTGTCATCAGTGTCATAATTATCATCACAATCATCATCATCATTACTTTAATCGTCATAATTATCATCATCATCATTATCATTATTACTTTAATCATTATCATTATCTTTTTTGTCATCACCATCATCATCATCAGTTACTTTCATCATTGTCATAATTATCATTATTGTGTTTTTTATCATCACATCATCATCGTCAGCATCATCATCAACATCACCATTTCATTATCATCATCATCGTTGTCATTATCATTATCATAATCATGGACATCATCATTGTTACTTTCATGATGACCATTATTATCTTTTTCATGATCATCATCATCATTTTCACAATTATCATCATTATTGTCATCATCATGGTCATCAGCAGTATTTCATCATTGTCATAGTCTTTTTCATCATCATCATCGTTGTGATAATCATAATCATCTTTGCATCATTATTTACATCATTATTGTCATCAACAGCACTTTCATCAGTCTTTTTCATCATTTTCATCATCATCATCATTACTTCAATCATTATCGTCTTTTTCATCATCATCATTCACATCAACATCATCATCATCGTCATCGTCTTGACCATCAGAATCAGAATCACCATTTGCATCATTATTTTAATCATTATCTTTTTTATCTTCAGCATCTTCTTTGTGACATCATAATCATTACTATAACATGAACATCATTTGGATCCCCATCATCATCATCATCATCATCATCATCATCATCATTTCCCTTCAGACTGATGTCATATTTCACACTTGATACTTCAGAATTGATCCTGATGTCCGTGCTATCTAAAAGCAGCTGTGACGTCTAACAGCTGATCAAATTTTCATCCTCATCATGCTTTTGTGTGTGTTTGTCATTATTGCTAAATGAATACAGTTGTCGGAAAATGTTTGCCAATACAATCAGCTGCAGCCATCAAATAAAATACATGCTTAACACCACAGGTGCCGACATTCTTACAGGCAACGTGGGGGAGTGAAAGTGTGTATATGTGTATTAGTGAGTAGGAGGTGGGTCTGTTGGCAGAGTGGGTCAGCAGGCAGAAAGGCAGTGGGCCGCGCTGGGAGCTGCAGCCCCTCCTGGGGGTCAGGCCAAAGAGGATGAAACCTGTCATTAGGGAGGTGAGGAGAAGAAAGCTCTCAGGGGGGAGTATTGTCCTGAGGGCGGGCGGGTGGGACGACTCTTTAGTGCCTCAAATAACAAGGCCCCCGGCAGCCATTGTCGTGGAGTGAAAGGGTCCAATGGTGGGTGGGGGGAGGGGTCACAGGGGTGAGGGGGCAATCCTGAACACTGGTCAGTGGGAGAAAGCCTGAGTGGGTGAGGAGGGGAGAAGGGTGGCGAATGGGTGGGGGTAGGAGGCTTTTATACAGTTGTTTTCCTCTTCTTTGTTGACAGCTCATCCAGAACAAGGTTCCTGTGGTCCTCCTCAAACTCCATCCATCCGGGCGTACATCCCGCGCATGTACGCCCGCATCAGAGCTCCAATCATTAAACTACTACAGGCACCATTTATTCAGATTTATCTGTGCCTTATTTTCAAAAACCTCCATTTGTGCTTCCTCTTTTTGCAGTGGGGGGAGTATCAGTGTGCAGGTTGAATTGCAAAGGTTGACATCTATGCCAGCGCTCAGTGCAGAGTCAGGACCTTTCACTCATTCAAAGTGTTTTAAGGGGATGGGTCACGCAGATAATGGGATACCTGACAGAAAGACCAAAGACCAAAGCTTTCCTCTTTACTGGAGGTCGTGGGCAGCCTGTCACTCCGCTGTGCAACAGACAACAAATACGGCACAATATATCTACATGACAGCTTAGGTTGTGAATTCATTTGTCCTCAATATCGCTCAGCTTTAGAGACGGTTGTAAAGACCGCATAGACGCCGTTGTCAAAAAGGTAAATGAACATATCAATAAAATAGTTGTTGCAGAAGAGGGGAAAATATATATTTTTTGTTCCTTGGATGCTTTTACTTCCTTTTCTAATATAAAACTGAAATTGAATTTTTGACGAGTTTTGCATTAAAGCTACATTTTCTTTTCCCCACTTTGCTAATGATGTATATTTTAGCTAATATGCCAAAGCTGTTCCCACAGCCAGAGCACCTAATAAACTTATAAACTGGACCAATTACCAACTTCATTAGCAGGCTTTCATCCAATCCCAAAACACTGATGACTTTAGAGCGCCAATAAAACTGCTAGGTTGTGACCTTAACGTTTAGGGACCTGGACTGAACGAGAGGGGACAGACGAGGGTCAACAGCATCTCACACTTGTCACACCCTGGTGTGAAAGTGTGTTTACATCTCATGTCTGTATCAGTCCAGCTCACATTTTGAGGAAACAAGTAAACAACGAATGCATCAGAATCTACGAAAATAAAACAAAAAGGCATGACAGCAGGCTGAGGTTGAGGCTGAAAGTCCAGGCTTCAGCGATGGATTTGTGGCTCCAGCATTCTTATTCTCTATTTGGCTGGGTAAGATTGTAGAAATAAATTGCTGTTTGTGTGTATTCATATGACTTATTGCTTTAGAGACGTGGGAACCCTGGTCCACAAGGACTGCAGTCTTGCAGGTTTTAGATGTGTTCCTGCTCCGACACACCTGATTCAAATCAAATGGATCCAACAGCTTATGAAGTTTGCACAGCGACTCAGTCATTTCAATCAGGCGTGTTGGAGCAGGGAAACATCTAAGACTTTCACGACTGTGGGCCTCAAGGACCAGTGTTCCCCATCACTGCTTTAGAACCCAAATTGAAATACCAGGGTTGAGTTTTTCAGAATCTGATACCCAAATATAAGTTCTCATATGGTTAAAGTATTTTTCTCCCCACAGTATGTTCCCTGTAACACTGACCTGGCCTTCCAGCTTGATCTCATTAGAAATCATGAGGTCATCAAGGGATTTAATTCTGTTGGGAGTTATTTTCCACAACATTTGTGTCCGTTGCAGATGGGGTGAAACTGTCAACAGGAAATCTATAAAAGGAGATTTATTTTCTAAGATAACCAAGCGATCTGTTTTGCTGCAGTACATAACAACATAGGTTTTTATAGCTAAACACAACTGAATATCAAACATAAACAGCAAAAACTTGATAGCAGTGTTATACTGAACTAGTGCAGTTTTACAATGAAACTACAGCCCTTTCCACAATGCCCATTCAAGCAGGACTTTTGCACCTTTGTTGCACATCAGCATCCTGACTTATGTGTAGAAGAGGGATGAGGAGGGTTCACAGCTGACATATTGCTGATATGCCAGTGAACTAACAACATGGTGGAGCTGTGATGTAACACATCACTCTTACCTTTGATGTTTAACCAAGTCTGAAATGTTAATTCACTGTTGATGAGGAGTTGAGGCGCCTTTTATCAGCTAGTGTGAAAGGGGAATAAGTAAACTAAATAAGGAAGAATTTTCGCACATGTCAGTATTGATGTTGTTGACTAATAGTTTTATTAATAAAACATGATATTAACATACATTTAGATGCTGGACATCCTGAAATCTATGCAAAGCTATGCATGCCAAAGCTAACGTTAAACCATGAGCAATGTGTGTTTTGAACACCTCAAAGATGCCTTGAAGAATTTAGAGACGTTGGAGAACTAAATCACTTTGGAACAAGGAAAAGAAACTCAATCAACTATTGGTTTATTTCTATTTATTCCTTGTTTGCATCATTGACAGAAGACTGTCTAGACTGGCTCAACTTAATAAGCAAGTGAGTTACTTCGCTCGGGGCTCCTGTGGCGTCTTTCACTGGAACCCCTACCCACAGACAAGGGCTTGTCCGCCGATTATTGCGCTGTGGGTCTTTGCTGCGGGGGCCTCCCGGGCCGTGCGGGCGACCCGGAGGGGGCCGGGATATGGGGGGGGGGGAACAACTTTTTTCTGGGGAGGGGCCGGGGGCTTACGGCGGGGCGGCTACGGAACGGCCGGAGGGTGGCGGCCGGTTTGGGGGGGGGCGTGGGGGAGGGGGGCGGGGGGGCCGGGTACCGTCAGCGGTTCTGTGTGAGTTGCTCGGGCGGAGGAGTGTTTTGCTGCTGGAGGGCCCCGGCGGGGGGGTGTCCGAACACTTGTGCCGGGCGAAGAGAGGAAAAAGTCTGAGTTTCCCCTAAGAGGAACCTTTCAGGACCCATTACAGTTCGCATATCGTAATGGGCTTGAGGTTGAAGACGCCATCATCTTCCTGCTTCAGAGAGCCCACTCTCATCTGGACCAGTCAGGCAGCACTTTGAGGGTCATGTTCTTTGATTTTTCAAGTGCCTTTAATACTATTCAGCCTGCTTTGCTATGTCAGAAGCTCCATAACTTCCAGGTGGATCCTCCACAACCACCTGGATTTACGACGACCTAACAAACAGACCACAGTTTGTGAGACTAAAAGGTTGTGTGTTGTGTGTCAGCATCACTGGAGCACCACAAGGAACTGTTCTCTCACCATTCCTCTTTACACTGTACACCTCAGACTTCCAGTACAACTCTGAGTCCTGTCATCTGCAGAAATACTCTGATGACTCTGCAGTTGTGGGATGTATCAGTGATGGACAAGAAGCCGAGTACAGGGAACTGGTCAATCAGTTTGTGAAATGGGGGTAACAATCAGCTCATCTTAAATACCAGCAAGACTAAAGAGATTATTGTTGACTTCAGGAGGAGCAAGAATAAGCAGCATAGTCCTGTCTACATCCTGGAAGAGGAGGTGGAGGTGGTGGAGAACTACAAATACCTGGAGTTCAGCTGGACAACAGACTTGACTGGAAATGCAACACTGACTACATCTACAAGAAAGGTCTGAGCAGACTCTACTCTTAAGGAAGCTGAGATCATTCAACGTCTGCACCAAGATGTTGCAGATCTTCTACAAGTCTGTTGTGGAAAGTGCAATTAGCTTTGCAGCATCTGCTGGGGAAGCAGCATCAGAACCAGAGACTTGAAGAAACTAAACAAGCTGATCAAGAAAGCTGGTTCTGTGCTGGGGATGACTCTGGAGACGCTGGAGCTGATCGTTCAGAAAAGAATGCTGCACAAGCCGATGAAGATGATGGAGGACTCTTCCTCCTCTTCACAACACGGAATAAGAGTGTGTTCAGTGGGAGGCTGCGTCAGGTTCACCTTAGGACGTAAAGGTACAGAAATTCATTCCTACCAGCAGCATCACCCTGAAGAACAAGACTGACTGACTGACTTATCATTGTTATGTTATTATTTCATGTAAATGTTATATCATTTAAAAAAAAAAAGTGAGCTTTTCACAATGTTGAATTTCCCTTTTGGGATAAAGTATTTTTCATTTAATTTATTTCATAACCTGTTTTTGTGTGTGTGTGTGTGTGTGTGTGTGTGTGTGGCATTTCACCAGGTGAAAATAATGACTTAAGAGTTTCAACATATATGTTCAGATAATTACTTCAGGAACTTACATAATAAAGATAGCTTCACAATTTAGTCACAAGATTTTGACAAAAAAACCCAGATCAAAACTTGCAATCAAAATGAACACTATTAACATGATTATCAGCCATTTTTATATGTTTGCAATGAAAGAAACAAAAATTCAGAGTCAACCTACCTACTGTACTGCTAAAAAGCACTGACTTCAGACTACTTTATTTCTCCTGTTAGGAATTTGAGGTTCCAGATACTTCGTCATGAAACAAACGAATGAGAGTGAAAGAATACAAAAAAGAAAAGAGAGAAAATGTAGGGGTACTCAATACAGTACAGGCAATACAGGCATATACAGGCATAGTCGTCCTCAAAATGATGGACACCATCTGATAAAAAAATAAAAAAAAAATCAGCTGTCAGTGAAATAAGATCAAATTGACAAAAGTAATAACAGATAAAGTTTTATTGACATCATGACATTGATTTTGAATTTTAGTTCTACAGATATATTAGAAACAAACACACACAAAAAAACCGATCAAACAAGCATGATGGGGCTCTGAAGCTAAAGTTTTTTTGGGCAACACTTTAAGACAATCACTGATATCAGGTGTTTTCTTTAATGTTCATAAAGACGTCTGCACCTGTTGACAGGTATGTTGGTCCACTGTTCATGTAAAAGATGCTTTTATATGTCTGGGACAGTTTATATATATATATAATTTCCAACCGCAATTTAAAAGCAATATTTTATTTCCCTAAATCGTAATTTTTAATTTTAATTTTTTTTTATTATAATTTTTATTAATCTATTCTTGGTTTCTTCATTTTCTTGTTATTTGTATAACTGTTTTAATTTTAACCTTTTCTTTAAAAGGATGAATATATATTTATATATATATATATATATATATATATATATATATATATATATATGAAATGAAAAATGAAATGAAAAATACTTTATTTATCCCAGAAGGGAAATTCAGCATTGTAATTTATGTATATATATATATATATATATATATATATATATATATATATATATATATATATATATGTATATACGTATATACACATACACAATTTATATAATTTTTTGATTATATATATGTAGAATGAAAATTGTAAAAAATGAAAAAGTAAATATGCATGTACGTATGTATATATACACAATATGAACAATAAATATATAGTAAATTAGAGATGTTATAATTACGATATTTAGTATATTTATATGTACGATACAATAAAGTAAATGATTATGCATTACACATATAAATATGTACATAACAATAACATCACATTAAAATAAACCTAGATAAATGAATACAAATATACACAGCTATAAGTAAACAAATAAAAAAATACCGGTAAATAGATAAACTTACAGTGAGTATTTACAAATATTAATATGGAACACAAATGTGAAAAGATCAAATATAAATATGAACAAATATGATTACAAGTGTCAATCACTTTTCATGTAGCCAAACTTTTAGTGACATTACTGGTGAAGAAATTAGCAGCTGGTCTCATTGAGAAGCCCAAAACCATCACATGCTGCTTTTGGGGGGAATTGGAGGGAAGGATGATGAGGAGGTGGAGACGAGGGGCAGAGCTAATCACTTTCCCTGCTGACTTCTCAGGAGGGAGGAAGGTAAAGATCACAGCTCCACCAGCACATTGCAGCCGTCCTCCTCTCCTCCCTCCACTCCTCCAGCCTTTTGAAAGAAGACCCAGGGTGCCTGGTTCTCTCCTTCTGCCCACTGGGCTATTGATGGGAGTGATGGATGGCTTCATAACACTAAATCCTTCTCTTCTTCAGAGGACGATTTTGTCCATGCCGCCTTGTCTCCTTTCGCTTTCTTGCTAAAACAAGTGAAAGCAGTCACAATTTCCCTTTTTATTTCTTTATTTCTCACTTTTTCTTCCTTTTCTTTCAATATGTCCACAGATGAAGGAATGTTTGCCTGTCCGTCTGGCAAGGGACAGATGTGGAGGCCTTCCTTTCCCAGCATTCCCAGGGGAGAGTAAAGACAGGCTTTAACACCCTCTTGGAGAAAGGAGAAGGGAGCGGGAAGAAGGAAGGCCAGTTTGTTGTCCGAAGGGTCATGTATTAGGAGTCAAGTGATGCATAAGTAATGCTTTGTTTGGACTGATCTGGGGAAAGGAATTTACTTCATTTGCCTGTAATTGGGTTATTTTCCTTTGAAATGACTTATGAAACAAAGATTAGGAGGGTGAAAAGGGTCAGGACTTCATGGGAAACGTTATGAAAGTCATAAAAGTGTCAAACACGTAAGATTCCACGATGATGTCTTAATCAGCACAATGTTATAAAACTATGCAAAATAGACCCAGCGGTGAGTTACGATGTGGAAAAATACCCTCATGTTGCACATGATCTGGTCTCAGTGACACCAATGAAATTTAAAGTGTGAGAAAATTTAAGATGCATTCAACATTTTACGTGAACGAGTCCTGGAAAATGTGAGAAACCAGGTCAGACAAAGAATCTGACTCGAGTTGTCGGTCAGGAATCTAAAGCCATGGCTGCAAGCTTATTTGGGGTTCATTATTGATTTATTTTAAATGCATTAGTCATAGAAGATCTGCACTTTTATTTTCTTACGTCTGCATGAACATCTGGACTAAAAAAGCTGCTGAATGTTACAGAGAAATTCTTGTTTACTTGCCTGAGACTTAGTCAGACTTCATTATATGTTTCCTACAATCTGTCACTCCACTGTGGCTATGCTGTCTGCAGTCTTTGTCATGTTTGCGCTCACCTTCAAAAAGCTGATTCAAAATGTCCCAAAAGCATTGAAATTATGAGGAAATTATTTTTGTCTAGAAGAAGACAGCTGATTTATTTGTTCATCTACGTTTCCAGACATCAACTCAACTCTGCAGACTGCAAAGATGACATTATGAAAACAGGGACAAACTTATTTAATTTTCATGTTAAGTGGTCGTTGCATAGATGTGATTAGAAATGCAGCTGATAACAGAATATGCTCGGGATCTGGGTTTGATAGATCCACAGCGCTGCTTGCTCATCTCACATCAGCCAGACGCAGCGATGACACAGCAAGTTCTGATGCCGAGTCACATAACATGAACATCAGTTAACTCTGCTAATAGAAAATAAAAATGGAAGACATCTCCTTTTCTTCTCCTGAGCATCATCTAAACCAGTGGTGTAGATCAATAGTTCTCAACTGCTCTGGTCTGAGACCCACCGTCCCCCCTCAATGACAAGCTGTGACACAAACTTAGGAAAATTTTCAACTTCTCAAATTTATTTAATGAACGGATGGTTCCGTGTCAACCTCAGATTGTACAGAGCTAATACGTATAAATGTGAAATCAACAAGTGCAACAACTGAGGTGTAAAAGAAATAAACTATGTAAGCTCAGTTCCCACTGTCCTCTAAAGCAGTACTCGTAAAACTATCCAGTCACTTTACCAAACTTTGAACGTAACACTGCCATAACAATCATAATATTTCTGTAACAGCCTTCTTTTAGCCTCCTTCCTGAAACCGTTCTTGCTCCTTCTGAATAGGGGGGTTCCCCTTTTCTTCAGTGGGTGTCCCGTTAAAAAAAGGAGGGGGCGCTCGGAGGGGTTATGGGGGGGGAGATGGGGGTGGGGAGAAAATGGTTCAAAGAGGGGGGACTTATATAATAAGGAGGCAGAATAGAGAAATTAGAGAGGAGGAAAAGCCGGAACTTTAAATAAAAGGAAAAAAGAGAGATTTAAAAAGATCATAAAAAAAGAGAAAAAAATTTTAAACAAGCTTTTGAGAAAAACTTGTAATCTGTCATTAAAGGCATATGCTACCCATGGGTGAAATTTAGCCTCCCCCTGCAGTGCCTTGAGTTGGACAAGTGAGCAGAAGCGTTTTCTAGCTGACCCAGTCATTCTCCGAATCTGGCAGGACTGACTTTAGCTTAGCTTAGCATAGTTGCTGTAATCTGGTGTGTCCAACTAACACCACTTGGCGAACGTGGACTAATTAACTCAAGATTTTTTCCAATTAAGTTTAGTGACCCGCACATTCTGATGGTACAAACTAGAAGCCGATTTCACATCAAAGGACTGACTAGGCCGCATTCAACAGGGAGCCGAAGTCGCGCCCCTTCTGGTGAGCCCCATGGGACCTAAGAGACGAAAAAATATGAATGGAAGTCAATGGGGACTTGTTCCAGTTGCTCTCTGTCCTGGATACCAGATATGTTGGATGTGGATTTAAATCAAAATTTTAAATAAATAAAGATTTTAATTATTTCAGGAATACTCGCCGTGAGTGATGTCTATGGCCGCTTACAGGCAATGGGGGGGGCGGGGCGTGGAACAAAGGTTACGATATTATAACCCTAGTTATATTAACACAGGCGGAGCCATCTACTGGACTCTATGGGTACAACTCTCCTCCGATATGTCCTCCTGCCGTGGGAGAGGCTCTGCACACTGACCGAGCTAGCTACCGAGACCCAGTCACCACTTTATTAATCTTAGTCACGTATGGAGTGAAAACGGGTCCAACTTCATCCCAGTTGACAGCACTTGGCTAGGCTAGGTGAAGTTGTGGCCTAACCTTGCAGGGGCCTAAACCGTGACCACCTGTGCACCTCATTGATTGTGTCCAGCAGAGCACAAACCAATGCAGGTGCATCACACCCTGTGGGGGTCAAGCATTGCAAATACTTGACACACCCTTCCTGTTACAGGTCCTGTGACCCAGCAGTGAGCACAGACCTGGAGAAGGAGCCTGACACATCCAAGAGATAGAACCTTATGAACGGGCAGGGAGAAGACCACGATGCCACCGTACATATGTCCTCAGCACTCGCACCACTGAAAAGAGCCGTAGACGTTTCCACACTTCTTGTGGAGTGCACCCAGATCACAGTGGGTAGCTCTTGACCTGCTTGCGTGTAGGCTGTGAAAATACATTCACACAACCACCTAGCCAAGTGTTTCCTGGACAGGGCTCTGCCAGCCGTCCCATCACCATAACGCACAAACAACTGGTCGGTGTTCCTGACGGTGGCCGTTCGGTTGACATAACATGTCAACGCATGCACATGGCATAGGAGATGCAGTTTCGCCTCCCTAGGATCCTTATGAGGGGGAGGGTGAAAAGCCTCCAGTTGGATGTTTTTGGACCAAAATAAGCTCCTTATGTTCTAGGGTCAAATGAGGGGTTCGGTCATAGAACAGCACCACTACGGTCACCACAAAGGAGTAAACAACTCGGATGGACTGACAGGGCACACAATTCGCTCACTCTCTTGGCTGATGTCAGAACAAGAAGCAACGCTGTCTTGAGTGACAATGCACAGAAGGAGCGGCGTTCCAAAGGCTCATAGGGGTCCCTAGTGAGGGCCTCGAGCACTAATGGCAACTCCTACCTAGGTACAAAAGTGCGCACACTGGTTGTAGCCTTCTGACTCCCTGAGGGAACTGTTTTACCAGAGGGTGGGCGAAGACTGGACCCCCGCCCGACCCCTCGAGGCATGATGAGATGGCTGCAGCGTAAATCTTAACAGTCGCGTGAGACAGCCCTCATCAACTGAGCCACCGTGGTGTCTCCTTAACGCACCGCCGCTGCCCAGAATCTTACAACCATGGTGACACAGCTGCTGTTAGATCCAGCCATGAAATTTGCAGCTTGAAAACGTGTTGAGGACATGCTGCTACCTATTGCTGTTTATCTGAGATACAGCTCGTGTTAACCTGGCCGCTTCACTGTAGAGTTGGGGGTTAAACGAGCGAGATATCAGCTGACGTGCTACAACCCTCTCATTGTTCGCCTTGTCGTGCTGACATAAGCGAGGATTGTTATCGCTGTCTCTGCGGTGACAGCCATCACTCGCCAGGCGGTCAGCATGCTGAGCTGGGCCTACCGTGGAACAAACACGGTGTCGGCTAGCAACGTGCGAGGCTAACGATGAGGTTGCTACAACCAGTGTGGAACGATATTTCTTCATGCATCGCTGCCAGTTGTAGCAGTCATAAAGAGAGGTGACGGTGGCTCTTTACCGGTTGACAGCGGTGCTCTGTTGTTCCATTGTGGCTTCCACAACGGAGACATCAGAGGGTGTGTTGTGTGGTTGTGCTTGTGAAACCGTAACAGAGGGGCCCTGTATGTCAGCCCCACTGCGGTGTAACGGTGTACAAGCCCGCGGCGGCTGGGAACCATCACCCTTATAGTGGAGTAACGTGCTTTATTTAAAACAATTTGAGCATCCAGATTAACTGAACCACATGAACAATGAGGGAGGGTGCCGAGGTGGTCTGCCGTTGCTGACTCTCCCATAAACTGTCACTTAGGTTGTTGGGTACCCCAGGCCAACTTCGGCCTCAGCATGCTGTGGACAGCGGGCCAAGGTGCACTGTGATCCCGTGCGGGGCGTTGCTGAGGCTGTTTGTGGTTCAGCTGGGGAATCCGGAGCGGAGAAGCTTCTTCGCTGATGGCGTTCCTGTTGCCTGACCGCAGCATTACGGTGGGGCAGCTTGGTCTCTCCCACCGTGCTTAGCAGCAGCAGCTAGCAATAGATAACGGCTAAGCTGTGCTTTCTCTTCCTCCAGCCTCTTCAGCCGCTGTGTCACCGTAGTGAGGGAGCTGAAGAGGCTGTCAGTTGAGACCGGTGCAGCAAGGACATCCTCTCGGTCTGTTTTAGGTACGGCAGTGAGACCCACCCAGATGTGGTGAGAGCCGACGGCTGACAGGGGCAAAACATGCCCGGTAGCAGTAGCGACTCACTAAATGAGGTTGTTCATCTGGCTGATAGTGCGACTGAGGAACTCACCGAGTGTCAGGGGAGGGAGAGGCATCATGGGGGGAGAGAAGCCACCGCTACAACAACTAGCACACCCATTTTATTAGCTGCTGCTGCTAGCTGCGTGCCCAGCTGGAATATTCTGTCAAAATATTCCAGCGCGTCCTTACCCTGCGACAGCGGTGGCAGTGGTTTTCTGGACCCTGACCAGCCAGCTGATTGTGGGATAAGGAGCGCAGCCAAAGCTTCTTCGAGCAGGGGCACTCCGGCAAACACAGTCTCCATTTCGCCACCCCTGTGACTGTCGCGTTGGTCTTCAGCGGCTCCGGCCATGACGCCTTCACGCACTGCCAGATGTCGGGAAGCGCTGGGGAGACAAAAACAGGTCGGGGGGCTTGAGCTGGGTCGTAAAACCCTTGGCATAGATGGCTCACTGGCTTCGGGGGCAGTGAGGGGGGCAGGGGAAGCCCGACACACTCTGCTGCAATAGACATGACTTTCGAGAAGTAGAGTTTGATGGAAGCGGCGCCTAGCACCATTGAGCCGTTGGCTAGAGAGAGTTCTTCCTCTTCGTCTTGCTCAGGCGGCGAGCCTGCAGTCGAAGACGGAGCAGGTCTGGTAGCCAATGCTGTCTCAGGTGGAGTGGAAGTGAGGAGCGCTGGAGCGGCGACCTCCTCCTCCATGGCATCATCCTCAGATTCCCACTCTCCCTTCTCGCTGTCGTAAGGTGACATGGTGAGAAGAGCTCCCCAGTGAAGTAGTCTGCTCGCTGCTGGCGACGGATTCTGGGCATGTCTTGTTAGCTTGGGCAGGCCCGGCGCCGAGCCAGTCCAGCGATGGCGTGCTTCCTCCCGAGACACTCGAAGCAGAGATGATGTAGGTCTGCCGGGGCGATGATCCCGGAAGGGCAGGATTGTTGTTCTTGGAGTGGCAACTTCATCCTAGGAGATGGTGTGACAGTGGAAACTCGCAAATGCTGAAAGAAAAGGAATGAGGGCAGCCAGTGGTGCACCTGCTTTTATACCCGTTAAGACGGGAAAATGGGTAGACACGCCTTAGTGGCCAGCTACATACATGAAAATTTAAGTGGGCCATTGTGTGTACGTGATTGGAGGAGAGTTTTACCCATAGAGTCCAATAGCGGGGGAGAAGCCTGTGTGAGATATAACATCAAATCACTCCATAAACACTATGTTTTGCCCCACAGAGATTCTGAAAAGCAAGTTTAAAAAGTTACTTAGTTTTGCTTTAAGATCTGTACTAAGTTTCTGTGGTCTCCTTGTGGTGTAAATATCTCTCTCTGGGCTAGTGGGTGTGTGGAATCACAGCATGATATAAACTGTAATGACTGAAAGCCTGTTGAGCTGTTGTCTCTATGATGGTAAACTGTTTTGCTCTTTTTTAAGCTGAAAAGGAAAATCAAGTATCTAGGCAGGATTTCCTGAAGTAACCAGTTCTAAGAATGAGTCTAGAATATTTACCTCCCCACTGCTGGGCTGGAAGCAGCCTGCTGGTTATTAGCTCTTTCCTCTGGTGGAGTGGCAGCTCACTGTGTTCGCTCTGAGAGGAGCCATTCAGACCTTGTGGCTTCCACAGCACAGGTGTGAAAATCGGCTACATTTAATCAGCCATGGTGGAGAATCTAAAGAAAAGGATCAAGAGAGCTTTGGGCTAATGGATTGGCTACAGTTTAGGGGTCCAGCACACCAAGTTATACCTAGTTAAAGGCATATCGCTGTCTGACAGCGTAACTCAAACCACATGGTGCTGCCCTGAAACCTTCTCTGTTTCTCCCTTATTTGGATACACGAAAAAGAGGTTGTTTTTGATATGTTTCTGTGGTATTTTTTGACATTTGAGAGCAAAATGAATTTGCGCGGTTAGCCCCTAACAATGATTTTGTTTGACTGTTAAGTCAATCATTTCATCCGTGCTACAAAAAACTGAAAATTAAAGAATAAATCAGCTTTTGTGTTTTTGAAGCACATCAAGTGACTCATACATACAGTGGCTCGATTCTTTCAGGCTGTCTGTACATTAAAATTTCAAGCTTACGGCCATGGCAATTCTTACCAATACAGTAAGGCCATAGAAGACGGAGGCGACATTCAGAAAGGGCCGGTGCAGTCAAACAAAGCAGTAAATCAAGTGGCTTGACACATGCTCACCAGACAGTTTGCCGTTTGTCACAGAGCCTGAATGGAACTAAAAGCAAAGTTGTGGACGCATCAGGGTGATCGGCATTGCTCAGATACTACACAAGAGGCCTTTTCAGACAGCTGCAACACTGATTACATTGTGTGAAGGCCAATCAAAGGGGAAAATGACGAGAGCAGCCATGCCGGACACACACAATGCACAAATGGCAGTGGTCAGATGGTGGAGGAGAGAGGTGGTGCTCCGGGTTTTTAAAGACGCATTTTGGGATAGAGGGTCAAACACATGGAAAAGCCACTCACACCCATACAGAGTATCACACAAGAGGCACATTAACAGATTTATAATATCTGAATCAAACTAATTTCCACACCAAGTTGACAATTTGACCTGCTGATTTTTAATGAGCCAGTTTAGGAGAGAAAATCTATCAAATCAACCAGCAGATTTAACATTAGCCACAATATCAAAAAGAAACAAAGAGGATTTAGACAACAAACCAGGTGTTTTTGTTGCGTTTCTTGTTTGTCAGTCAGCTCATGCAGAGATTTGTGGACGTTCCCTTTAACACTTTAATGTCCTGCTCCACTACTTTACAAGTAACAAAATCCTTATACAAATATGTGGAAGGAAACCTGTGAGAGCCATCTCTTGGTTTGGGTCTGTAATGCCAAAAGTACAAAGATTTAATCCGATTACTCTTTCAAGTTTAGGTAATTCAGCTGGTGTTTCTATATCATAAACTCTTATTGCAACTACAGTTGTACTCAAAATTATTCATACCCCCCAATTAAAGAAAAGACTAAATTGACAATAGTAATTTAATTCACTAGAAACTAATAATAAATTTAAAAAAAATACAAAATTATAATTTGGTGAAGTAAATTAATGCTTTTGAATTGTTGTTGAAAATAATAATTTTTTTTATTACTTTTGTCAAGTTTAACTTATTTCATTGGCAGCTGATCCCCCCCCCCCTTCTTTAAAGGAGAACAGCGCAAGTTTCAGGTTTTTTCCAGAAGTTCGCCCCCTCTGGCGACAAGTGGAAATGATGCTAATGTCGTGCACACGCATGAGCTGCTTCGACTGTGTTGGTCTTTAATTTAAACCACATTACACTCAGTCTGAACCCAGAGTTAGAGACATGATGTCTGCTGAGGTATAAAAGTTATAAATCTGCAAGGTGTTTACGGTTTGATCGTTGAGTAAACTGACGGACTGTATGCTAACGGTAGCAACAGGCTAACGCTGGCTTGTAGTTCAAATATCTAAATTCACAGGCTGAGACCACGTTACCTCATAAAATTACCACATCAACTAAATGTAACAAGTGGATAGAGTGTATCTCTTCCCCAGGAACAGTCATATGGCTGTCATACTGCCACATTTACATGCTCAAAACTTAGCATTGCAATATTATTCATCCTTATTTCCATCATTCATAACATTTACCTTGTTCGTGAGAAGAAAGCCGACTGTGGGTCCTGTTTTATTCCCAGACTGGGTCGGAGCTCCCTCCAATTAAAAAAAGAAAGAAAAAAAGCTGCTTGACTGTTTACTCCTGTCTTACTCTGGTGCCGGTGTAAAACGCCCCCCTGCCGAGGAGGGTGTTTTCATCCCCCACACCGGTTTGGTTCTCTTCATGTCAGGAGACAAAACTTTTCTTCTTTGTCTTACTGGAGTCTGAGTTGGGGTTTGAGAGACACCTGTTCTCCATCTTTTAGCAGCAGTCTCAACATGTGTGGACCTGCGGTGGCGGAATACACGACACCGGCGCAGCCAGACGTACGAGAACACACAGCTCGTCTCCCCCACAAGCGCCCCCTAGAGGCTTCGTACCCGAAACTCTCGCATTAAACATTCAGAAACAGCATCAGAGACCACCACAGTGAAGAAAGATCAGCTCTACACACCAGGCAGCTGTTAGAGCATGTGGAGGAAAGAAAAGAATAGTATTTAATATTGAAACTGGTGTAATGCACCTTTAATTGGAGGGTATGTGATTTTGAGGACAACTGTATTTATCATAAAATATTGATTCATATAACTGTCTTGAGGAAATGAGATAAATACAAAAAGACATTTTTCATCACTTTTTTCTGAACTTTGTAACAAAGCATTAAAAAGTGAGTAAAGAATAATAGATAAATTAATTAATTAATTAATTAGTATGATTAAGTGAGTGTAGACGGATGAATGAAGAATGCTTTTTAACACAAACAGAGAACAGCAGAAAGAACAAGAACACAACATGTAATACATTAAATAAACATTCAGACATCACTTGGGATCCCAATTGATGCAAGATATCAGCCCGATATTGGTATAGGCAGAAACTGGCTTTAAGACTTAATGATATCGGCCCAATATCGACTCACTGTAATTATACAGTTGTGCTTTAAAGTTTACATACCCTCCCATTAAGGAAAAGCTTAAATTCACAACAGTAATTCAAATAACATGAAACTGAAAAAAGTCATAATAAATAAAAATTTAGTAAATTGTAATTTACAAAAAAAAAAATACTGGATTTGAACTTTTGTTTAAAATAATAATAATAATAATAATAATAATAATAATAATAATAAACAAACAAAACTGTCCCAGACAAATTAGAGCACCTTGCTCATGAACAGTGGACCAACATACCTGTCAACAGGTGCAGACGTCTGATTGGACGTTACAGAAAACACCTGATTGCAGTGATTGCCTCAAAGTGTTGCTCAACAAAATTTTAGCTCAGGAGCCCGATCATGCTTCTTTACTTGTTTTATTTTTTGTTTTGAACATTTCTGTTGAACCATAATTCAAAATCAACGTCATGATGTTCATAAATTTTTTATGTATTATTAATTTTGCCAATTTCAACTAATTTCCCTGAGAGCTGATTTTTCTGTCTTTAATAGGAGGGTATGTAAATTTCCTGCAGAACCTTGTTTTTTGTTTGTTTTTTTTTTTTTTTAATCTGTAGGGCATGGGAACAATACGAGGCCACGCTCACCGTGGAACATTATGCAGTCTCCAGCAACTGCAGAAAATGCAGCAGAAGTATTTTCTAATTTTGCACAAGGAATGAATATTACATCATTTTCAGCTTTAATATCGGTATCAGTATCGGCCACGAGAAGCAGAAAATGATTGGTTTTCTGTATCGGTTGAAATTTTTTGATATCATGCATCACTTATTAAAGCCTGAAAAAAAGATGAAATCATTTAAGGTCATTAAAATGAGTAAATTTGCAGAGAAACAGACACGCCCCCCCCCCCCCCCCCCCCCCCCCCCAAGCCCATAACATCACATGACACCTACACTCTGCGTACAGCACTTGCCTGCAACTGGATATCAATACTAGGGCTGTTTCAGCAAAAAAGCCAAGAGGAGATTAGTGGGGGAAGTGAGGACTAAAAGAGAGAAAAGGAAAGAGCAACAGATGAGACAAGAGTCAACATCACACTGATTTTTATTGAGTGGAAGCTCAGGAAAGAGACAGGATGCACGATGGCTGCAGATTTAGCCACCGTTTTGGGCCCCAGAATCCGAGAATCTGCCAAAGTTGAGAAGGGGTGCTTTAAGGGAAATTTGATATTTCTCATGATGAATATAACTGAATTGTAACTTAGGAAGCAACTGAGTTTAGATATGCAGCAGCCTCATTTTAATGTCTTTTCTTTCGAGTTTCTACAACTAAGTGAAAGCTACGTTGAATCGATGTCACAGTGATGTTGATCCACCCTTACCACAAAGTAGTATATGCAAATATGCTTGAAGTAAACTCATTTTAAACTTTAAATAAGACAGTATACTTTCAGTTTACTGTTTATGTACTTATCAGAAATATACTTAAAGTTCACTTTGCATTTACTCATAAATATACCAGAAGTTTAAGGGTGAATTCCATTTCCCCCTTAGCTCTAGCCCTTGCCCCTAACCCTTCGTTTTGCGCATTCATCTGAAGGGGTAGTGATGTCCCAATTCTGGTTCTGACCGAGGGTGAGGGGGAAGTGGTACTGTAGGGCTATCTGGCCCTCGTAACTGAGATTTTCCAGGGACACACTAGAAAACGAGTGGTATGTGATATTAGCACAATTCCAGACGAAATATGGGTGAAAGGGCGAGGAAATCGTTAGTAGCAGCCAGAGAAACGTATTAACGTGAGTATTTTTGTAAATAGAATATGAAAATCGCTATTTAAGGTCGCTGTAATGTGTTAAAGACAGTTTTATTAGAAATGTGAATAAAGTCGCTAGTTTTGTAACATTACGTGCAACTGATCATGTCTGAAAACTAACATCAAGTTTGAGTTGAAGGCGTCGTTTTTTCCTTTCATTTTTACGTTTTTCAGCCTAAAACCGAAGAAATAATCCAGTCGCCCAGGAAAGGGAGATTATTGCTGCTGCACATGGCTTTTTTTTTTTCAACAAAACTTTATTGATATTTCACTGTTGCAGACGGCAATGTGAACATTGCAACCTCTTCTGAAAACAGTCGTGATGTCAGTTTATTGCGCCACGGACGACTATTAGTGACGCATGAGGATTTCGAAGGGTTGTCCCATTTCTTGGGGAATAATTCAATCCCTTACACTTGAAACACTTGAGTTTCAAGGACAAAGGGGAAGGGCTAGGGGTAGGGATGAAAAGAGGAATTGGAATTGGGCAGTATATTTAGCCCATACTTAAATTTAGACTTTTGAACAATATGCTTTAATACAGTAGTAGTACATTCATAGTAAATTTTCACACATACTGGTTTCTTTGTTTCATACTGCAAGATGTACATTCTATCATGTTTTTAAATCCTATCTTGTAAGATTTAGGCGCTAGCTTGCTTACACCTTGAAAACCCCCAGTTCATATCATACATATTACTTTTAGTCTACTTAAAAGTGTACTTTAGTATACTTAAAAGTGTACTTTCTAAAAGTAAAAGTAAACTTAAAGTTTTTGTAGGAGTAAACTAACAGTATAGCTTGAAGATGACTTTCAGTAGACTTGAAAGTGTACTTTTGAATACTTAAAGTGGGCCAATTTAGTCCCAAGAAGTATACTTGTTAGAATACTGCTAGTACATTGGTATCAGTGTACTTGGTAAATAAAAGTACACTTGGGGGATATACTTTAGTATACCTAATGACATGTACGTTAAGGAATACTTCTTTTTGGTAAGGGCAGGACTTCACAGTGGCAGTATCACATCACATGCGAGGGTTTTCTCCAGATATCCCAGCTTAGCACAGCCATAATCATGCATGCTAGCTTAACTGGAGCATGTGCATACATGGTTGTCGTTTGTGCTGTTTGATTTTGTTTTGATCGACTCCAGCAGGATTGGGAATTTAATTTAAGTGTATTATCGACCCAAATAAGCTCATAATCACTCTTTCCTCGAAACCTATAATCTTTTCTTAGCCATAAAAAGCAGCTTTGCTAGGAAAGGAAGCAGTGAGAAAGGGTGAACAAACTGAAAAACCAACAGTCTCACAGTTTTGGGTCTCATAAGAAACTTTAACTGCTGTGTCCAATTAAAACCTCAGAGAGAAAAAGCATCCCAATCTGGACTAAAATCCTGCTAATGTAGCCTGTATTTATGACTGGCGGATGCTGGAGCATGTGCTGCCTGCTTCAAGTTCTTTGGCCAGTGCTTCGTTATCTTGCAAGGCTGCTAAATTCTCACAAGATTTGCAACATCACCGTTGCACAATAATCCATTTACAAAAGCTCTCCACGATGTTTGTGGCCAAAACATGAGAGTTCAGACCAATCTGTGGTTATTTGGCAGCTATACGGTGACAACAGTGTTTATTAGGAGCACTCCTCTGCTTGTGCTGTGCTGATCTGCTTGGCTGAAGCTTTCTCATAAAAAATGTCGAACCGATTTTTTTTTTTTTTTTAATCCTGCTGATTTTTTTTCTTTTTTTTTTAGTGGTCTGCACTTTCCAAGCTGTTTCCACTGAGGAAACAAAGCATGTGGTTCTTTACAGCACACTTGCATTTCTTTGGACAGTAGAAATTTAAAGTAATAATTTCTTACATTTTACTTTAACTGGGTTGGTTTTCTACATGAGCTTCACCTTCATTTGGGAAGTAACTTCTAATGTTGCTCATTTTAAAGGGACATTGTGTAACAATTGTTTATCGTAAGCAGCTCCCTCGTACTTTTCATGCTGCGTTCGCGTGAAACCGAGCAGACGGACGACAGCCGCTGCATGTAAAGGCATAAACAGCCTCTCTGTGAAGACGTGGTCTGTCAGTTACAGTGACTTCAGTCCACATCTGATATGTTGTCATGGCGATGTTGTATTGTTCTCCCTGACCCATGTTTTACCATCTTTCTCTCGGCTTCTGTGATTAAAATGACATCTGGTTTGTTACCGACGGCCGTCTGCCCGACTGCACATGAACCCAGCATCAGAGTGACGCTGATTTCTCCCCACTGCACCCGTGGTGACTTTTCAAAAACATCACCTCAAACTGAGCTGACAAGTATGGTGTCTCCGGTGAGTTTCTGTGGTTCCTATTGTCCCACTTCTACTGAACGTAAAAACATGGCGATACGACATGGTAGCCACCACCAAGCCGACCCGTTCCATGTAGATATGAATAATACGAACGGCAAATTCAGAACTTAGAGGAGCACTTCAGTTTGAGTGATTAATGATTAATGGAAAAACACTTTTGAACAAAATAATCCATTTTTGTGAATAGATAACAGGAGAACTTATACAATATCCCTTTAAATTAGAGATGTTTGATATTGTTGTTTTTTTACCGATATCTGATACACCGATATTGCCCAACTCTTAATTTCCAATATCCGATATCAGCCTATGCCGATCTATGCAGAAAACTGGGAGGTTGTATCATATTTTAGAGATACAACTATTCTGTTCCACAATAAAAGATCCCAAAATATCCTTAATTCAGCTAGAGGAGTTCATTTTGGACATCTGGCTGTCAGATATCAGATACTAGCTACAGATACAACATGTGGCTAATTATACTGCAAGTGACAACTTGCTAACTTAACCAACAACTTAAAATTAGACATATTATAAGCAGCTTCAAAGCAAGTCAGTCTGTAGCAGCAGCAGCTGCACCGTAGTCACATGACTCTGAAAGGAATGCTGGGAAATGAAGTTCTTCCGCAATAACAGGGACTTTTCCACATGGACCGCTGCTAATGGGACAAGATCTTGAGGGATTTTGTCAGTAAAAATATCGGTACAAAAAAAACATACTGATATTTTCCAATTTCACATGCTGTAATTGGTCGATAATGTCAGTAGGCTGATAATATCAGGTCCCCCCCCTGAGAGTCGCCCTTCGGTACATCCAGTAAAATGGCGGAAACAGGGCAGCCACTATATAAGACATTATCTGCAGCAGAACTTTCATCAAAGGTTTAACAAATGAATGAGAATTATTGTCCTGTGAGTTCAGAGTTTTGCAAATTGTGTTTTTGCTGTCTGGGTAGCAGCTGCTCTTCTCAGCTGCCCTACAGAAGCGCACATTGTGAACGCGTGGCCCCGAAAAATGTGTAGAACACCCTGGTAACTAACGGAAAGCTAAATCTGGCGAAAATCAAGGCGTTTTGCTACAGATAATGTCTTATATAGTGACTGCCCCGCCTCCACCATGATACTGGATGTGCACCAAAGGGCGACTCAGCGTAATATCTTCCGAAGGACTCAAAGTGATGCAGAAATTTTACCAGTGAGTAAATGCACATACAAACTTCTAGATATAAGGTTCAGGTTGAAAAAAAAGAAAGTTTTCCTTTAGTCTGAGCGTGACTTATTTTTAAACCGTCTATCTTCGTTCAGTCCTGTTCACTTCGGATTAGCCCGGTTAGCATTAGCTTGGCTATCAATCATTTGCCCTGTGGCTCAGAGCGGCCTTGCCTTTGCCCATTTTAGCATTTTCCAGGAGTGATGACACATGTGACACGGCAAGATAATGACGGTGCAAAACGCCCAACTGGCTTCGCTTTCCTCTCTTCAGATGTAACCGGATACTACGTCCATTTTTTTACAGTCTTTGCTGTAAACCCAAGAGTTGGGCAAATGGAAAGCAGGACTAGAAGCAGAATCTGATGTGAGAATCCAGGAAAAGTGACCCTACCATGTGCATCGTATGCGACGTAAGAGCTGATGTCTGACACACATCTGTAGGTGTAAGATAAATATGCACAGCTGAGAGGGTTTATTTATAAAGATGAGGATAAATAACAGATAAAACCACTGTTGTGGCCAGAAACAGCTGAGCTCCATCATTTTATCAGAAAATGTTTTCATGCCATCTCCTTTCAACCATTTTGGAAAGAGATGCGAGTGCAGATCTGAAGCAGGTGACTGCAGAAATGATATTTAGAAAATCACAAAACACACACTGGAACACGCGAACAGTCAGGGGGCAAATGACAGAAACACATGTCCATAACACTCTGTCACTGCCGGACTCTTCGCTCTCCTCACTGCTCATGACGACAATGAAGATAGCTGTGACGATGGTTGCCATGATGATGATGATGATGACAAAAGCTGCCTGTTGTGTTGTTGTCTCCCTTCACTCAAACTAAACCCTTAAAGCTTTAGTCAGAGTGGTTTCGTTGCTATGTGAACGATGCAATGAAGGGATTTAAAAAGTTGAAGCTTCTCTGTCAGACTTGACATTTGTGTCTACATCACGTATGAGCGCATGCATGCTCTCGTATCTGCTACCTACATAACCAGGATCATTTCCATCGAGTGTCTCACGGGACCCAGAGAGTGTTTGGCATAAGGAGTCCTAAATGGGAATCAGTGTGTGCGTCTGCAATGTGTGTGTGTCTGTGTGTGCCCGTCCATGTGTGGGAGGGCTGCTAGAACAGGGGATTTTTTGTGTTGGGGAAGAGAGAGGCTTGGGCACTTCATCTTCTCTTCTGTGCACTGCCAAAAAGGGCAGAGGTCAAAAGTCAGGGCGATTGGAGAATTCCGCGCTGCATGCCGACAGATTGGGTTTCAGGGCTGGGGGAGGTTCGTGGATCGCCCTAGAGGGATAGGTGCTTGTGTGTGGATGCGTACATGCATGCATGTGTGCATGTTTGGCCTGCATGTGCACACATATGTGTTTACGCGCTGAGCTTGTTTGGGCAATCCTTTTTGCAGCTTCAGTGCGTCGAGCATTTGGAACTTTCTCTTGATGTTTACTGCTTTGTTGAAGACATTTGGAGGAGATGAACTCCTCGTAAAGTAACACCTAAACTGCATGACCTAAATATTGGATTGTCCACAGTTCTAAGACTTCTGTTTGGTTTGTTTTAGATCCATTTTGAGCCACAGAAACTCCCAAACCTCAACATTTTATACCACCATCCACTCTTTTCAATGTTGCTTTCAAGGAATTAATCCTTCTCATTTCTTTAAAGCTTCTTGACTGGTAATATATAAACTGTATTGTGTCTTCTGTGACTCATAACAAGGCAAAATATTACAAATTAAACCTCCTTCAATAAGAAGAAGCATTATTAATATGTATTAAACATTTCTTTTACAATTTTTGTCAATATAGTTGATATAAAAAGACATTTAAATAACAACTGACTCTAGAAAAAGCACCTTTTAAAGAAGTCTCAGCTGCCTTTTTAACTTAACCAAAGCTTTAAAAGTTCACTCATTGCAGGTTTAAACTGTCGAGTCGGCTGCAATCAATCCACAGAGACACATCTCGGGTTTAAACATTTAACAGAAGGCGCAGTCATTCAAATGGATTGATATGAAGAGAAGTACAGGCCTCAGCAAGCAGCGGCTCCCATTGTGGCCTTTGTAACTGATCATTAACGAACATGTGCTCCGGGCCTCCGGTGGCTCCCGGGGAGCCCGGACTGATCACCACAGCTGTGTTTCTATTGTGCTCTCCCGCGGTGCCGAAGCATAACACAACACCCCGGCTCTGGCTATGTGCTGGAATTTATTGTATTTATTTTCCAGGGCGTAAAAAAAAGCAAAGGTTGAAAAGAAACCCAGCAGTGGTCCGGCTCGTAGGAAACATTAGAGGGGATAATGAAGCGCTGTTATGAAAGTGAAAAACAGAGTGATTTACGTCCGCTTGAAACACACCTCTTTTGACATAATCATCATACATGAAGCTTTGTGTGAAGATAATTAGGTTCCAACTCTGAAGAATTGTTTAAGTGCAAAACTTTTAGTAAAAGACAAATATGTAATTATGTCCTTGTTCTTAGCCCCTGTCTGTTTTGAACTTCCCTCACTGGCCTGAGTGCAGGTCAGCTTTGACTTACTTTTGCTCTTTGCAGCCCATAAATCCTTTAAAAGCAAACCAAAATCATTCATCATTAAAATCACAATGAACACTCAGTTTTTTTTTTAACAAAATGCTCAAACTTGTCACACTTGTAATCATAAAAAGAAAATAAAATTTAACTAAATGTGATTAAGCGGAACTAGATAAAATAATGAAAACAGTCTTTATTTTAGTTTTCACATAAGACAAAATGAAATAATCTTTTCACCGGATCTAAAAAAGAGATGAATGAAAGCTCAGAGTCAGAACACATGACTTATTACACTCATTATTCATTTAACAAAATGCAGAAGCATTGAGGAAAAAAGCTGCGTTCATCATGACTGCTTCCATATGAAAAAGATAAGCAGCTGCCAGGTGCTGCTGATTTAATGCATCTAAATAAACTAATCAGCATCTGCATGAGCCAAGGCAAGTTTATTTGTATAGAAAATTTTATGTACACAACGATTCAAAGTGCTTACATGAAACAGTAAATGCTTTACACCGGGTTGCAGATTTTTTTTTTTTTTAAAAAGCATTAAAAAGTAAAAGAATAAAAATATGATTAAAAAATCAAAAACAAACAGAAATAAAAGATTTAAAAAGGCCGTTCAGATCTGGACTCCTGAATAAAACTCCGTTTAAATGTGGAACAGGTGAGTCTAATCTGGATTTAAACTGTTTCAGCTGATCTGAGACTTTGTGGGAGTTTGTTCCAGACATGTGAAGCATAGAAGCAGAACGCAGCTTCTCCACGTCTGGTTCTGACTCTGGGAACTGATACAAGACCGGATCCAGATGACCTGAGGAGTCTGGTGGGTTCATACTGGGTCAGCAGGTCCTAAGACATTCAGAGCTTTGTAGACCAGCAACAGAACTTTAATCCTCTTACAGATACAGTAGGCAGCCAGTGTACAGACCTCAGAGCTGGACTGATGTGGTCCACGTTCCTGGTCTTGGTGAGAACTCGGGCAGCAGAGTTCTGAATGAGCTGCAGCTGTTTAACTGATTTTAGGAAGACCAAAAAAGATGCTGTTACAGTGATTAAGCCGACTCAAGAATGCATGGACTAGTTTGATTTTGCTGAGACGTCAGATCTTTTATCCTTGAGATGTTCTTCAGGTGATAGTTGGCTGATTTAGGGATCGCCTTCATGTGGTTTTTAAAGATAAGGTCTTTGGGCACATTCACACCAGCCTTTTTAATTCGAATCAGGGTCCGTTTGCTCAGAAATTCCACTTTGTTTGGGGTCTTGTAAATGTGCAAACAGACTCTGATTCGGACCAAAAGCAGACTCGGTCCACCTACAAACACATGTCTCAGTACCATTGAAACGAACCAAATGCAGGAAGTGGACAACAATGACCACACTGCGTTTGATTCAGCAGGGTAATTGTGGGTTTAATATAATGATTTATATTATAAACTTTTGGCGTTATAAGTGCTACAACAACAAATGGCGTGTAGGGCTATTTTAGAAATGGCTAGTGGTCAAACTTGGAGCGATGATGACGTGAAAGTTTTAACTAATATATGATCAGAAGGAAACATCCCAATTCCTAGTAAGTACCCAGCAAAATAATGAAGTTTTTAAAGTAATTAGATGTGAAATGGAGGCTCTGTGATATGCCTGCTCAGTAGACCAGTTTAAAAAAAAAAGTACCTTAACATTACATGAAATAATATACGTGACGTGCTTCGAAGAAGTGGCGGCTCAGGCGATGAGACTCAAGCTCGTCTGAGACAGGCTCGTTTGGCTAAGTGCAGCATCAACGCGATCTCGCGTTGGTGGTTTTTAGGTGTATGGACTGAAGTTCTGTGGCGACCTGCTGTTGTTCTCTTTGGCTCCAAAAACAATCACCTTTGTTTTGTTTTTGTTCAGCTGAATAAAGTTGAGGCACATCCAGTCATTAATCTCCTCAATGCATTTATCAAGAGCCTGTACAGGGCCTCGGCCTGGTGAAATTGTAATATATATCTGTGTGTCATCTGCGTAACTATGGTAACTAATATTCTTGTTGTAACCTGGGCCAGTGGGAGCATGTAGATGTTAAACAGAAGAGACCCCAGGATGGAGCCCTGGGGAACTCCACAGGTAATTCTTGTCTGCTCAGATTTGTAAAGTTACCAATTGACATAAAGTGTTTCCTGTTGTTTAAGTACGTTTTTAACCAGTTTAGTACGGAACCAGAGACTCACTCAGTTTTTCAGTCACTGGAGTATTATAATGTGGTCAACTGCACTGAGATCCAGTAAAACCAGCACTGACAATTTCCCACCGTCATTAATGACTTTGGTCAGAGCAGTCTCGCTGCTGTGGTGCTGTCTAAAATCTGACTGGAAGACATCATAGCAGTTGTTTTATCTTAAAAAGTTGTTTAGCTGATGAAAAATGGCTTTTTCTGTAATCTTTCTCAAAAACGCAAGATTGGTTGGGGCGGTGATTAGCTCAGTTGGTTGAGCAGCCGCCCCATGAACAGAGGCCACAGCTCCTCAGCGCAGTTGGCCCCGGTTCGATTCCCGGTCGAGGACCCTTTGCTGCATGTCAATCCCCACTCTCTCTGCCCCTTTCCTGTCACTATACACTGTTGTATAAAGGCCACTAGTGCCCAAAAAATCCTTTAAAAAAAAAAACGCAAGATTGGTGATCGGCTTGTATAGTTGCTCAACTGTGTCTTGTCTAAGTTGTTCTTTTTTTGAGCGCCTCTTAAAGCAGATACTTTGTTTGCAGCAATCAGGTGTGTGTTCACACAATGCCAAGGAGGAAAGACATCAGCAATGATCTTATAGAGAGAACAACTGAATCGTTCACAGAGAAAGATTATTTAAAGAGTAAAACACCCAAGACAACCGCCAATCTTCCTACAAGTGGACGTCCCAGAGAGTTCAGTCCCAGGTCAGATCATGCAACCTTTAGAGAAAACTGAAAAAACCCCAAAACAAAACAAAAAAACCCCAAAACAAAAACACAAAAAAGAGAGCTGCATCTCAGATGCTCCAGGCCTCAATTAGCATGTTAAAGTTCATGACAGCAGAATTAGAAAGACACTGAACAAGCTTGTTCTCTCTCTGAAAAAGAAAGTGGCTTATTGTCCATTGTTTTATCACAACTACATTCTTAAATTTATTTAATGCCTTTTAATGCTTTTTAAATGTTTTAAAGATCCAGTGTGTAAGAACTATTTGCATTTAGTGCTAAAAATGGGCATAGCAACTTCAAATGCCAAGCACAGTGAATGGACGGTGGCCATCAGTGGCCAAAATTCTTCCAGACATAAACATGTTTTCATTTGTGTCCTTAGGTGCAGTGATGAACTGCAGGTAACTACAGGCGTACTGTCCTCTGGAGACATGCAACAGACAGGAATTGCCACAGGTCCTGCCAAATCGAGCAGGATCGGTGTTGCCACCTACTCATGCCGTTGTCTCTTGTCGTCCCAGGGTATTTCCACAGAAATACTATATTCCACGTCTTTGCGGTCATCAGATGCCACCAGGAGGCTGCAGAGCGGGTGTTTCGGTGAAGGTGTCCAGTTTTAACACGGTGACTGCACAAATCCAGGCTGATCGCTGGTGTTTCCTCACGTGAAATCAGTAAAGTTATTTTCGGTCTGGAGAGCTCTCCCTCGTTGATTAAAGCAGTCAAAAATGCAAAGCGTCCGGCATTGTTGCAATTAACCCTGTAAAGGCCAGTCTCTATTCTAATCCAATGGACTTCCAAAGCTTTCTGACCTTCAGGGGCAGTTGCGAGCATGCCTGAGTGATGTATGCATAAATTACGTAAAGGGTCCATTAAAGTGAAAAATTCTTCACCTGACCAGACCTGACCTGCATGCAGCACAGGGGACTCACATGAGCCAGCCTGTGCATCACTAATCTCTGCCACTCCTGGGTATTAGTCCAATAATAAATGAACCCCAATGCAAAACTCTTTGCAAACCTGAAAAAAAAAAAAAAAAAAAGCATAATTAACAAAAAGCTTTCTGATTTCTAAACCTCTGCACAGTGTGTGCAGTACGCAGTGGCCTGCTGTTACTATTACCACAGATCACATGACCCAGGGTGGCCTGAGTGTGGGCTGTCAATCAAAGCCTTACTCATCGCACTATGATCTGGAAAAAATCCCCCATAAACCGTAAAGTGAAGATCTTCCTCAGTATTTCTATTAAAAAACTTGGGACCAGTCGGGACCTGAGGGAATCCCTTTAGGCGATCAGGTGAAGGGAGTCCCGCGGGAGCAGGATTGAAAGTCCCATCCCGTGCAGGTCTCTACTGTTTTCTTCAATGGTCCTTTAAAGGCATTATGTAACCCACTGTAGTAAATATACTTGCACAAATATGGCAGCTGCCATGTAGGTGGACCCATGGTAAGTAGATATAAGTGGTTCATTCTAAGAAAAATAAAAACATAACAGTTATTTTAGCAAAGTGGTTAGATCCCAATAGAAACACTGTTTTTGTTGATATATTAAATTTTTATATTATTGATCTTTGATTTTGTCACACACTGCACCTTTAATGTATTCTTACCTTTCAGCTCTTTGATCTGAAAGAGCTGAACCTGTTTGGTCAGAACCTGTTTATAAAGTGCTGTAAACATTAAGTTGCCTCAGCTTGGCTTAGGTTTGCAAAGCTGCATCTGGAGAAAGCAAAAGAATTCTGGGACAATGTCTTTAGGACCAACGAGACCAAAGAGGACATGTTTGGTCATGATGTGCATTGGACATCTGCTGAAAACACACCATAACAATACAAACAGCTCAGCTCGCGAGGGATGATCATCTGAGCTTGTTCTGCAGCCACAGGACCAGGACACCTCACAGCCATTGAGTGGAGCATGAACGCCTCTCTGGATACGTACGTTTGAGTCAGACAGAGACAGCTAAAGCTTGGCTGGGACTGAGTCAGGTCAGGACAACGATCCTACACACCCGCACAGTATGAACTCAACCTGACTAAAATGCTGACTTTCAGAGAGCTGCGCATAAAGGAATACAATCTCTGAAATGAAGCAACACTGTGTTGTGAAAAGGAGTGGATCAAAATTTCTCCACAAAGATGGGAAAGAATAAATTCATGCAGAAAATGATCAATTCACTCCAACTGATGGTTGTTTAACGGGACACTGGACTTTGTCTCCACTCATTATTCACGTTGTGACTTCAAATTTGTGAAATAAATCATTTGGATAAGAGTTATGGTTTATTTGTATTGACCTAATTTTATGCCCAACCTGGTAAAGATTTGATATGTTTTGTGTCCTGATATGTAAAACTTTACCATTTAAAGAGGATCCACTTACAGTAGTTTTTAACACAACAGTTCACAATGTTAACAGATTTCCTGCAACACCAACTGTACAGCTTTAAAAAGAGTCATTTCTATATGTCTACAATGAAAATTTGTCACAATATAAAAGAAATAAAGTAAACAGCATCCTTTTCAGTCAGAGGGGTGGAGTTAGCCACTTGACTTCACTCTCTTCCATTGGGGGAGCCTCATTTGAAACGTGCAGCTAACAATAGTCCGCCAGCTACTACTCTGTTAAACTTTGTAAATTGGATAAACGCCAACGCAAGTTTTCATTCCAGACTCAAGTGATGCTAAGGAAGAAGTGGATTAAAACGACCGATTCGCTGCGGTGAAGGACCGAACTTTATAATAAAACGACACGTTTGTTTGTGGCCGGCAGACTGCACAGTCGTGTTAGCAGGTTAGCATTAGCCAGCTTGATGACGTGCCTAACTTTGTGCGGCTGAAAACACACAATCATCTGAAAGCGTCTCCTTTCTTGGCAGTCCCCAGTTGTTCCACTGGAAACAGGGAGGTACAGACCCGATTTTCAGATGTTTGTGTGTTTTAAGACGCACAATGTTAAGCACGTCAGTAAACGTTAGCTGGCTAATGCTAGCATGCTGTGAAGTGCCGGTGTCGTGCCCCACCGGCGACAAACAAACGTGTGTTTTATTATAAAGTTCGGCCCTTCACCACGGCGAATCGATCGCTTTGATCCAGCTTTTGATCCAGTATCACTTCAGTCTGGAATGAAAACTTAAGTATGTTTGGAGTTTATCCGATTTAAACAGTATAACAGAGCAGGAACGGCTGATGTTAACATGGCCCGGAAGAGGAAGTGTCAAAATCCGGGAACTTCCGGTAAGCGTGATAATCCCCTATTGTTCACTGATGAGTCCACCTTTACTGTTTTCCCCACATCCGGGAGAGTCACAGTGTGGAGAAGCCCCAGAGAAGTGTACCACCCAGATTGTTGCATGGCCAGAGTGAAGCATGGGGGTGGATCAGTGATGGTTTGGACGGCCATATCATGGCATTTGCTTGGCCCAGGACTTGTGCTAGATGGGCCAAGGACTACCGAACCATTCTGGAGGACCATGTGCATCCAAAGGTTCAAACATTGTATCCTGAAGGCGGTGCAGTGTATCAGGATGACAATGCACCAATACACAGAGCAAGACTGATGAAAGATTGGTTTGATGAACATGAAAGTGAAGTTGAACATCTCCCATGGCCTGCAAAGTCACCAGATCTAAATATTATTGAGCCACTTTGGGGAGTTTTGGAGGAGCGAGTCAGGAAACGTTTTCCTCCACCAGCATCACGTAGTGACCTGGCCACTATCCTGCAAGAAGTATGGCTTAAAATCCCTCTGACCACTGTTCAGGACTTGTATATGTCATTTCCAAGACGAATTGCCGCTGTATTGGCCGCAAAAGGAGGCCCCCCACCATACTAATAAATGATTGTGGTCTAAAACCAAGTGTTTCAGTTTCATTGTCCACCCCCTGTACATACCGAACCGTGATTTTTGTGTACTGTTACAGACCTAGCAAGCAGTCATGTTTGTATACACGGTGGCGCTCATGGTGCATTGAGTGCGCGCCCGGGGGAGGGGGAGGGGGACAAACGGCAGTTAAATTTGATGGACATATAATCATTCTATCAATAAGCACGGGCCGTTACAAGACAATAGGATGGGTTTTTTCAGTCCTGTCTGCTCTGCAGGTGACTACATTTTTTTTATTTTTGTGTCAGAGCATTTAATTTATTGGCTGCAATCAGGCTGTGAAGAGGATTTTAAAGGAGCCCTATCATGAAAAATAGACTTTTAAGAGCTTTTCAGCATGTTACTGTGTTATTTCCTCATAAAAAAAACTTAATTTAAGTCATTTTTTTCTTAATTTGTGCATATTTGAGTAATAAATATGAAAATTCAGGCCAAGCTCTAGCTTCCTTAAACAACTGGCTGACCACTGGTGTACGTAACGAGGTGGCACCAATCATGCAAGCGACAAATACGTAGCAAGATGCCCTCTTTGTTCAACGGAAACTTGAAGAGAATCCTAACCTCTTTTAGTCTTTTAGCCATCAGCTAAAAGATGTTTGCTGCAGAGTTCAGAAGAAAAGCTTTTCTTTTTTTCTTTTTTTTGATTATTAATATAGGACGGCAAGTTGGGAAAATGTGGTTGTGTTCATGGAGTTTATTTGTTGTACTGGACGAATCTACTTGCCAGAAGTGGTTAGATTATATCTTCATGAGCAGAAAAACCCCCCAACTTTGTGTCTGAACTTCACTCCTGACAACTTCATGAATCTCGGGCAGTAAAGTGTTTATTCTCGGGGATTACTTCTGAAACCTGATGCAGTTCCCACCATAAAACGCCTCACGGACAGACAACACTGGTGAGATAAAACGTCTCCCAGCTCAATGCTAATTATTAGCCTATGATTTGTTTGCTAATTTACTTACTTGTCAGGGTCTCTGTGGTATTGTGTGTACTTCAAACTCCATATCAGACTCTGGGTTGAGCGCATACGGCTCGATAACAAGCTGGTCCATTTTATTCCATCGATCGGAGTCCGATTATTCATCAATGTTTAGAAATAACGTCCATGTGAGTGACAAAGCCGGTGTTAAAAACAGTTCTGTGACCCTTCAGAATCAGTGTCTCTTCCGGGACAACGTCATGAAATGGGCGTAAAACATGTTGAGATTGGTCTAGAGCTTCGTGGTTACGTGCAGTCAGCCATCTTACTTCAGTGTTGGAAATTAGACGCATAAAAAACTAATATTTAACACCAGATTAGTTTCTATAGTGGTGATGGGAACATATTTAGCTTATAAATGCCTGTAGTTGACTTTTGGAACGTTTGAAAAGCATGATACAGCTCCTTTAAGCAATACAGTAAAAAATGCTCTGGAAAACATCATCCACCCTGCCTTTAAAGAGATAGGAAAGAAAGCAGTTTGACTCCTTTTATTAGCATTTAGAGAGTTCAATCAGCTTTTGTTCCTTCTGGTAGAGATCTTTCTGAGTAAAAGTGGCCCAGGCCAAATTTTCAGTGTTGATGCTTCTTCCCACAAAAAAGACAGAAATAGCTGACTTCTTTCTGATTTCATTTAATTGTGACAGAAAACCCTCCAGAGGCCTTTGTTAGACCCGTCCAAAGATGTTTTTGTCAGTTTTGGTTAAGATCTGGAAAAAATCTGGCCTGTGAAAACCAGAGGACAGAAAGTCCAACGCAGGAAACCGTTGTCAAAGATGGTTTAAGTTCATCTTAGATTTAGAATATTCAGACTCATGACAGTGTTCGCAATGCAGAACTGAACAGATTTTGGTACCTACCATTTTTTACATATCCACCACCAGACAAAGGTTTCTTTTTATTAATATCCAGAGCCAACCGGTCCTTGTCTCAGATTCTGCTTTATTGTTGCATATGTTCGACCCACACTCTATCCTGCTTTTTATTCTTTATCTATGAAGCTGAAAGTCTAACAAACGGCACAGTTTAGTCTTTTTCTTCGCTATCAGAGCCCTCACTGTCCTTTTCATGCTTTGCTGTAGTTTCTTCTCTTTTTCACACAGCCAGGGATCATGAAAGAGTGCAAACAAGTCATTGATGGATCGGATGGAGCAGTCTAAACGTGGGGATTGACCTCTGTGCACCTCCCCTTTCCCACTCCCCAGGCTGTTTGAGCAGAGCGTTTGGATCAGGACCGGCCTCTCAGCTCTTAATGGAGGCAACTAATTTGAAGGGGTCTCGTATCTTTGATGCCGGGTCCGTTAACAATGCGTCCTTTCTGTGACTGCGTAAGAATTGGCCAGCAGGGTTCCAGCGAGAGGGGAAAATGTAAACGGGGGATTAGCTGGACTAATGGCCCCAAGTTGTCGTTGATGTTAATTAGCGTTAATTAGGACTCCCTTCATTTAGCAGGTCGAACGAGAAGCTGGGGGCAAGCTGCTGGTGTTTTTGCAAATTTCCTGGCACATGTTTGCGCACACATGGTCAAATTCTCATACACGCTTTTTCACACTTGCAAACACAAGCCAGAACACTTTCTCATTAATTTCAGCATCTCAACAGTGTAGCACTCATACTCGGACAGCTTTCTTCTGTTGGCTCTTTGCTTGTTGTCAGAGGCCATTTGCTCTCGCCACAATGACTCCTTTTCACCGGGTTTGATCTTCACAGCTATTCATCCTCCTCTTTTCTATTGGTCAAGAGAAGAAACCCACCATTCCACATCCACTCTTTGCAGAGCCTTAAAGCCAACTAGGCCCCCTCCCCCTACCCCATGTGTGTGTTTTGTGTCCACTGATCCAGGGGAATAACAGTGGTCGGATTTGGGATCTCTTTTAGCTTCCATGGTTCCTCCTCTGAGACATAATCGGCCACTTTGTCGGGTCGGTTAACCTTTTTCTTGTCCCAGAGGCCCCTCAGAATCTGGATGCCACTCAGGTTGCTGGTATCTCTCCCGCCCTCTTTAAGGGACGGCAGCTCGGTGCAACGCATGCATGTGCAAACACATGCGCACGCACACACATGTGGGAGGTGAATGGCCCTTGCACATGCATGCAAACACAGAAAGGACATGTCCTACGTGCTACCTGAGGCTTGTTTTTACTTTGACATGCACGGCCAACCCGTCCAACGGGCTCTCTCTCAGGCTCCATGTCCCAGCAGAATTCAGTGGTGTGAAATGGGGGGCCCCCAGTTTGCTGCTGGTGGGAGTTAAGAGAGAAAACGAAGGGGAGGGAGGGGCATTTCTCTCTGGCCAACACCTGGTATCACTTTATTAACCCTCGGCTGTCTTGACCCCTGAGAACCAAGGAACACCAGGGCCAAAGGGGGCCGCAAGGGAGCGAGAGGTGGTGGGGGTGGAAGAGGAGAAGGGGTGCAAGCGGTGTATGGACGTCACTGCGTAGCCTTTGAAGGGGGAAGCGATGCCCCTCCATCGGAGGCCCGGCGATGACTTTACCAGTACTGTGACCCCCCCTGACCCTGACACCCACCCTTCCCCTTCAGCAGCTGCTGGTTCCCATTGGCCCGCGGTGTGCCGCTGTGGCAGAGGGAAGAAGGAATGGATGGAGCGAAGGAGAGGGAAGGAAAGAGGAGTGGAGAGAGGAGCTGCAAGAAAGGACCATGCAAAAGGTCAACTGTTGGTCAGGGGTTTTTATTGGGAGTGCAGGAGGGAGGGAGCTGGAGTAGGAGAATGCGTTAAAGACCACCGTCTGAGATTTTAACTGCAGGGAAGGGAATTTGGCCTTTTTCCACCCCTGCACACGTTTAGCTGCTAGAAGATGGGCGCTAAGTTAGACTGCGAGCTAGCAGCCTAATGTTTAAGTACAGAGAAGTTAAATGAAGTGACATCCTGGGTCCTGCAGGGTCATTCAAACCCCAGCCACGCAGACATAATGCATGTTTACTGGTGCTGCACAGCAACCAACAGAGAATATCCTTACATCACTTGCATTACTTATTCAGGGTATTGAAGATCTCCTGGGTCGTGTAATTATCGTCGGATGGAAAGCCTGTGGAAATTCCATCACAGGGATGTCATACTAGGAGATTAGCACAGATCCAATCAGAGGTTACAATCAGTCTGAGGCGAGTCTGAAAACCCTGCATGAGCCTCTGATTATTCGCTGGCAAAGTCAATGGGGATTCACCATCCACAAATAGAGCCTGTAGGAACAAGTCGGCTCCTCTGACCTTCCATGAAGGTGCTGTGATTAGTGCTTAGTCTCACCTGTATTTCAGGCTGCTCATAGAAAACAATGGCCACAACCTAATTGTAATCTTTGGTAAATTTAGTTTAGAAAATGTCAGACAACTTCCAGGAAGCAAAACTGATCAGGTTACTTTTTAAACCAAATATAGATTCACCTTTAAAGACACACAACGTAAGTTTCCCACCTTAAAAATCTGCGTTTCTGATTCGTTTCGATGGCACACCAACATTCATGTAGCACATTTTCGAGCTGTCACTGCCCAGCAGCGTCCTGAGGCCCAGAAACTGCACTATGTAACTTTTGCATCCAGGACGGGGCCGTGACATTGCGGCCGAAAATTGGTTTGCACACCATTGCATACTAGCAAACGGATATGAACCAGACATGAACATGGTGGGTGTTTTGAACACATCATGTCGGATTCGGTAAAGAAACGCAAGGAAACGTTACCGGAGGAAGAGAGGAAAAGAAAGAGAGGAAGGGACAGAACAAGAGTCAAGACAAGACTGTCTTTTACTGGCTGGAGTGAATCACAGTGCAGGTATGATGCAAGATGTATGCTAGTTTAGCCGTCAATAGGGGGGGGGGGGGGTCACTGAGAGAAGTGCTAAAAATTGCGTTGTGAGACTTTAATAACAATACAGTTTTTTGTCTGCTAATAAAATTCACCCTGCAGTGGCTTGTCCTCATGCACTGCAAAAACTCATTCTTAACAAGTATATTTTTCTCATTTCTAGTTAAAATATCTCATCACACTAAATACAAGACATAATCATCTAAGAGAACTTGTTTTAAAACAATCCATCTCATTTCAAAGAATCTTATCAAGAAAATTTCACTTTTATTGGCAGATTAGTTTATGCTTATTACAAACAAAATAAAAAAAAAATCTCCTTTTTCAACTTACTGTATTTCAAGAATGTCCAAGGTTTTTTGTTTGTTTTTGCTTTTTTGTTTTTAATAAGAAAAAAAAATCTGCCAATAGAACAAGTGAAATTTCCTTGAAATAATATGCATTTGTCTTTAAAAAAAAAAAAAAGTTCCTATATCCCACTGAAATGTTTCTCTTTGGTGATCATGTCTTAAATGTGTGATGAGATATTTTGATCAGAAATTATGCTGCCTTCATGTGGTATCGTATTCATGGTAAATACCAAAGTCCGACATGAAAATTGCACTTAACACCCACTCATATCATAATTTCCACTGGAAAGCTGGAAAAAATTTATGATTCTTGAGTTGCCGATATGAGGTCAACTTTGACCTTTCAACATAGCAGAGAGCAACGAAAATGCTGCTATTTGGTTAGTTTGTAGTCTGCATTATTCTGTGACATACAGAACTTTAATAACATCAGCATTTAAATTAGTTTTGTTTGTAAAAATATTGTTATTGTTTGGTTTTCCTCTTCACAGCAGATGCTAGCTAGAAGCTAGCTAGCTAGTCAGTCAAAGATAGCCTTCAGTTTTTAACTTCATTACGACAACAAATCAATTGAACACAACGCACTGGTAATTTCCACTTTAGTGGAAAGGACCATCTTTCCCATACCACATGAAGGCAGCATTAGAAATATTTACTTGGCAAGATTTTGAGTTTTTGCAGCATGCAGAGTTTTCACCTTTCAGATTCATCTGCAAAAGGGAAAGTTTCCTTTCACAAATACTGCTTGGAGCTGACTTCTCAGCAACTCAGAGACATTCACAGTAACAACGTGTCCAGTTAAACTTCCATTAAGTACCATCTGGGTGATCTGTTGGTAGACTTGCATTAATCATTCATGTTTCAGTTAGTGAACAATCAGAAGAATGCTGTGTTAGAGTTATTTCACATTTTCCCTGTCAAGCTCATTCACAACATCTCTTTCAAAAATGATCTATACTTACAAATTTCCATGTAAATTTTCTTCACTGAGTGCAGTTCGTATTCAAAGCTCTGCATCATCAGTTTGCCCATAACAGTTATTCTACGAGAGGGGAAGATAATCACTCCTGCAATACAAGATCCAAAAGTCAAATCTCACTACTGTCTGTCCGTACAGCCTTGTCTCAATTAAGTGTTCACTTTAGAGGTGCCAAAGTTTATAATCTACTTCCTTCCTACTTCTTTTTATTTATCATCAGCTATGTTTAAAAAAAGCTGTTAAACAGTTTTTATTAATTTGTTTGACAATAATGACTTCTACATATAACTGATATATTTCTTTAAAGTTCTCTTATTTATACCAGGAGGACTTCTTATAAGGCCCTGTAGGTTTTTTCGTTTTGTCTTCCTTGCACGTGTTCTTTTAGGCTCATTTTGGGTTGTTTCTTTTATTATACACGTGCTTGATAAAGGTATTTTTTTTGGTCGTGTTATCTTCAAGCATGCAGAATGTCACAAATTGCCTGTTATGCATTTTATCTCTAGATCAGGGGAAGGTAGTTCTGGCCTAGACGGCCGCAGTCCTGCAAGCTTTAGATGTTTCCCTGCTCCAACACACCTGATTCAAAGTACGTGGATCCAGCAACTTATCAACTTCTGTTCGGGGACTCATTCATTTGAATCAGGTGTTGAAACAGGGAAACATCCAGAAGTTGCAGCTCTGTAGGACTGACCGTGCCTCTGATAGAACGTCTTACGCTGAGTTTAACATGAATGTGTTTTGCTGTTTGTGCTGTCAGACGTCAACACTCTGGTTCTTTAAACTATAATTGTATTCAGTAACAGATATTTCTTAGATAGTTGTACAGCATCTTGATCTTTTCTTTTGTAAGAAGAGTGTTTTATAAATTAAATCTCACAGCAGACTGTATAACAGCTGCATTGATCTACAGTATAAAATGTTGCAGTTTTGCAGTAAAGACTAACCCCACTGTGCAACATGTGATCAGAAAGGCATCGCCTTGCTGAAGTATGGCCGCTTTAAGGCCAGCTAATCTCCAGACCGTATCAATCACAACCTTGCAGAGAATCAGCTGGAATGTGGACGGCGCTTGCATAAAGCAGCCGGTCGTTCTAAATGGATCGTATCGGTTTTCATTGTCTTGCTATTTCTTCCCGCTCCGTGATGTTGACTCTCACAACACATGCTCATTCCTCGCTTGTCACTTGCAGCCACTTACTGTACATGCATCAGTTTTTAATGCGCAGGAATTGTTCTGCTGAATTTAGCCGGTTATCTTTCTGCTGCAGACATTGATGCACCAGCTGCACCAAAAGTAAACAGTGGCAGAAATCATCTATCTGTAGCCCAAGGTTATCAGTTATTAAGGACTTTCTGAAGACACCAACAACTTAAAACCTGCCATACCCTGATTAAGTTTTATATAAAATCACAAATGAGAGAAAAATGTTCCACATGTTAAACGTCATGGACAAATCCTTTACTTTGAATCAGATCTTTTCCAGTTTAGCACAAATAAGAATTTCACTTATCCACTGAGTATATATGGGAGCTACTGTAGGGGAGATTTGTATTTAAGTAGCTAGTATCAAGCTTCAAAATTAGCTTCATGTTGAAGAGAGTGACAGAGCTGGAGGTATTCCAAACAAACTAATGAAAACATTAGCCTCAATTTTCCTCCGAATATTTACTAATGACTTAAAGACTTCTTCTCAAAAGGACTGCAGATGTCTGACAAGACCAAACCATGTGAACATGGTTAGCTTGAGCTCTAATCACAGACTGGATTTATGTCTTTGCAAAAAATTTCAGACATTTTTACTTTAGTTAAGTGGAAGCGGTGAAGAACTTAAAAATGAATTAATGCTTAGTCCAAAATGATGATTTATGCACATTATGGAGAGCGCCTCCAAAGATCCGCTGAGATCTCCTCTACTGCACTATTATTCTGTTTACTTGTTTTCTGATGGGTTTGCGTTCTCTTTTCCCCACAAGGAATAAAAAAAGGTCAAATCCTGATTGAAACAGACTGATACCAGAAATACTTCTGAAAACTGATTTAAGCTTAATTCTGTCAAATGACCAACGCAGCCACATGTTGACACTTTTTCCAAATCCCTTTTTGATTTGTCTTTTTTCCAAAAACATACTTGACCTCCAGACATGCTCATCCAGCCAACTCCAGACAGATTTAGAGCTTAGAGATGGGCGATACCAAAATTTTTCCTGTCAATACGACACTGATATCAATACTGATACTTTTTGTCCTTCAAAAGAAGATCACATAATTCTACAGTTTGCAATAATATCTTGAATGTAAGGGCAATATTAGATATGAGCAAAAATTGAGAACAGAAGTACTGGAATGAAATGCTTTTAAAACAACAAGAAATTATATTGATGAGTAAATTAAACAGAAATAAGATTAAAAACTTTCAATCATCAAATAACTTAAGTACAGGTTAAGATGATTTACACTGATTCAGTGGAAAATGTTCACATAAAATGTAATGGTAATATTATAGATTTACCAAAACATAATGTGCAATAACCTGCATTAAAGACACACAACGTAACTTTTAGACCTTAAAAATCTGCATTTCTGACTCGTTTTGATGGCACACCAACATTCATTATGCACATTTTCTGTCCAGATGCGTACCGAGGCTCAGAAACTGCAGCATGTAAGTTTTGCATACGGCACACGGTCGTGATGTTGCAGCCAGCTATTGGTTGCACACCGCGTCCCTTACTAGCTAGTGGATATGAACCAGATATGAACACAGCGGGTGTTTTGAACGTGCATCACTGAGGATTTAGCAAAGAAACGCATGGAAACATTCCTGGAGGAAGAGAGGAGAAGAAAGAGAGGAAGGGACAGAAGAAGAGTCAAGCTTAGACTCTTTTCCTGGCTGGAGTGAATCACAGTACAGGTACGATAAAGATGGATGCTAGTTAAGCCGCCGATAGGGGGCGCGTCGCTGAGAAAACTGCTAAAAGTTGCATTTCGGGTCTTTAAAGTACTAAAAGATACCAAAACATCATCATCATCACTAACAGTAGCAGCATCATCATGACATCTGATAGGCTGCCACCATCATGTAACACACAAGCCAGAATCTGGCTCCTTTCACACATCATTTCATTTGCAAACTCTCAAAAGTGGGAACAAATGACTTGTTTTGCATCTGTGATGGTATCATGATACTCAAAAAAGTATCGATTTTGATATTTTGTCTGGCTGGTATCGAAGTGTTGACTCCAGGGTATCGATATGCCCATCCCTGTCAGAGCTTCAGATTGACCAAATGCTGCTCCTGTCTCTCAGCTCCAGTCTGACTCGTTACCTAATTTCTGCTGGCCTCCTCACCGCAGCCTGAACACACACCCCCCCCCACACACACACACACACACGAACATGACATCAGCACCGACTCAGAAATCGCCCTGTCAGAGTGAAGCTTTCTGCAACGGGGGGACAGATTACAGGCTTTCCCTGGGTTGTGTTGGGAACGCAGCCAGACTCCGGTCCACCATCAGGAAGACCGTGTGGAAAAACAAGGTTATCTCTGGACTCAACCCCTGCAGTGCAGCGTCAACGCTGCTCTGCCGAGGACGGGTGAGTCACAAGGGCTCAGCCTTCCGCCGGGGTCCAGAGGTTAATTTATTGCCTGATCGCATGACCGCAGTTTGAGAGTAAAAACTGGCCATAAAGGTTGTGTTAGGAAGGTGAAGTAGGAAGGACAGAATCCAGATAGATAGATAGATAGATAGATAGATAGATAGATAGATAGATAGATAGATAGATAGATAGATAGATAGATAGATAGATAGATAGATAGATAGATAGATAGATAGATAGATAGATAGATAGATAGATAGATAGATAGATAGATGTCTTCTCTCTCTTTATTTCCCTCTCTCTCTCTGTGGGCATCTTTTTATGGAACTGACATTCCTGGAGTGGTGGAAACAGAAGCCCTTGTTTAGAGGCGAAACCCTCCCACCCTGTCCCCTTTTTTCATCTTCCTAGTTTTGGAGCCCTGGGTCAAAGGTCAAGACCCCCTCCAGCTTCAGAGACATGTCAGGTCATGCAAGCCACATAGCATTCCCTGTATAGCCCCCACCACACCACCCTGCCTCCCCTTCACCCCCAGCCAAAGAACCCGCTACCTCTTAACGCTGACAAACCTGCTTACACAAGAGGTGTGAGAGTATGCACGCGTGGGACATTTTCAGAGATAGTGAGCACCAGAAATGTTGATGTGGAGATTTTCACATTTTATTGAGATCAAATGAGTTTATTCTTGCAGAAAGAAGTGAAATTATTTTCTATTAATAAATAAATATGCTCCTTTTACTTGCCATTGTGATAAACATAAATATGATGTGGAAAAATCGTTTCCTGTGTGAAATGATAAGCTCATGATTCATCTGTCAGGATGTGAAACTACCTCTCACTGCTTTTACAAAAAACTGTGCAAGCACTTTAATGAAATCCTACAAAAATAGGAAATAAACCGCAATAAATTAAAGCGCAGCTGAATTAAAACTGTCAGGAAGCAATTAGAAAAACACCATAATTCCTCTAAATGGGGCCAAAGTTGAACAGATAGCAAAATGTGTTAAGTGAAAATAACCAATTCTGGGAGTGTATCGCTGCCAAATGCCAAAGGTCAGGAGACTCGGCGGGGCCTTCACTCGTGTCCTCCTCGCTTAGTCAGCGAACAGACCCGGCGACGTGATCCCACAAGAAACAAGATGAAAAATGGGTTTGAGATGCACAAACAGGACTGAGATGTAGCGCAGAAAAACGGGCGACCCATTCCGGGAGATAAACAAGTAACTAAATAAATCCTGGGGACACTGGGGGTGAGGGAAGCTACCCCCGAGGGGTCAGAGCAGGAACAGATAAATCTCCCTTAAAGACGCCATGCCTCTCCACAGTTAACCTCTTAATCAACCCCAATCGGCCAAAGGAAACAGCGCCGACTTCCAAAAACTGAGTTCTGTGTATTTAGACTGAACAGCCTCGTGCGTTTGCAGTGCAAACGGCTGCTGTGAGAATATTTGAAGGGAATTACAGCAAAAGTGCAGAAGTCCCTCATCTCTTCGGGCGTTTTCGGAAAATGGAAATAAATGCTGTTTATCTAAACATGTCCAGACATTCACATGAAAACAAAACAGACGGAAAACAGAGTTTCTACAATTTTTAGGGAAGTTAAAAGTGAATATTTGGTCTGAGCAGCTTTTTTCTTCAACACAGTCTGAAAGCTCTTAGCTGTGTCTCATGTTGCAGCCTGCACACTACGAAGTGCACGGACTACATACGTAGGCTACGAAGTCTGTGCACTCTGAAGCAGCCTCCTGAAGCGGTAGGCTGCTGAAACGGGACGTCAGACTCCGCAGATGTCTGACGTCGTTGAACACACTAAATGGAGCCGGAGTTTTTATTCCTTTTCATTTATCTGTCAATACCTAAACGTTAACACCCCATTAACTAGGGATGCACGATATTGGAATTTTGGACGATATCTGATATGCCAATATTTTAAAACTCATGTTGATAACTGATATCAATATTAAAGCTGAAAAAAAAGCAGTCATTGCAAATAGCAGTTTTGTTATCCGTTTCCAGAGCTTGGGGGTGGGAAAAAATATCGATACACTGAAATATCACGATATTTGCATATGTTGATATCAAACCGACATTTAAAAATGTGCTATTGATCTACTTTACTTAACAAATCTTATGAGATTTCAACATTACATTCCAAAATCTCACAATATTCCGTGAATTCTCGCGAGATTTCATAACAATGAAATATTGCAAGATTTCAGTAGTAAAATAGATACCATGTTAACATGAAATCAGCATATGAAAATAGCAGCATATATTTCATTGTATTAATATTTTTCCCACCTCTAGTCTTTAGAAGTATTAAAATCTGTAAAAAAGAAGTTTTTGAAGATGATTTTTTTTTTTAGACTTCAGAAACAGCAGGCTGATCGGTTAAATATTGGTGTGTGGCCGATGTCCGATACTCAGTTTTAAGGCAAATATAGGTCAACACCGATAGAGAGCCGATTATATCGTGCATCCCTACCATTAACCGCTAGAACAAAGTCAAGCAAACGCATTTTCTGAGGCAAAAACTCTTTTTCAGCTTGTCTGCAAATTTTTACATTTTCCACAGAGACTCTGTTGTTTCTAATGTGTAAACACTTCATTTAACGCTTAAAAATCCACGAATATATCCAAATATTACACTCAGAGCTCCGCTGCTTATTCCCTCCCATCTTGTGTGCGAAGGATGCATCACATGTATCTTTGGTTTCAGGCCGAATGAAGTGCAGGTTTGTAGGGTGGATTCTGAGGATCCATCAGACGTTTTTGAAACGGACAGTACTGACGCGCCGCTGTGACGTATGCAGCCGAATAATTCGCACTTCGCAGTGTACAGATGCAACATGAGACACAGCTAAGATTTCTGTCAGGTCTTCATGAAGTCCTCAAGACCAGTTCTCCAGACTTCTGAAGGACTCCCAAAGCTTTATTGCTTTATAAGATCAATATTAGATCATCCTGGATGATCCCACTCCGCTTCAGTAATGTTGAGGTCCATCCTTCCATCAGACTTGTCGAGGTTCTGGTTCTGAACCGTTTCCATCTTCAGACCAGTTCTTGAGTCATGTGACATGTCTCAGCTTTTTCTCTGTGTTTCCTTCCTTAAAAACGGCTTCTTGACAGCCACGTTTCCATGGAGACCATTTCTGATGAGGCTTTGGCCAACAGAAGAGGGATCAGCTGAAGGTCCAGATGTATCTCTTAGGACTGTGCGATATACTGATATTATATCGCGATATGATATTTACATGAGAGAGATATGATATTTACACATATCGTTTTATCGCGGTATTAGTAGTGCAAATTCTTTTGCTTTATTTTTCGTAATTACCCAGCTGCACCTCCGCTGACCTGATTATTCAACAAGGGTGGGAAAAAATATCGATACACTAAAATATCACAATATTTTCATATGCTGATACCATATATATGTTTAAAAACACGGTATCGATCTATTTTACTTATGAAATGGGAGGAAATGATGCATCTTTGTGACTGACAGCTGGTAAAAAAATAAAAAAAATAATAGGGATGCACAATAACCATTTTTTAAAACGGATACAGATAACCGATAAATTTCAGCTTCTAAAGGCCGATACTGATAACCAATACCAATAACACCAGACATACAGGACTGCCACAAACAATTAGTTAAAAAAATCGACTGCTCACCAATAATTTTGGCAATTAGTCGAATCATCAGATCATATGGAAATTGTTGCATATTTACAGCACGAGCCGAAAGTTTGAAAACTTTCTCATTGAATCTAATGGAAAAATGTCTCCAAACTTTTGACTGATGTGGTATATTGACATATATAAACAGATACAATTAAAAAAAAAACTGACATACAACGCAACAGATGGTACAGCAGCAATTTTGAGAGGAGAAGCAAAGTTTCTAAACAATTATTGATTAATTGATGATGAATTTAGTCGCTGACTATTTTGATAGTTGACTATTAGTCGATTAGTCAACTAATTGTGGCAGCCCTACATACAGCTGTGTGACAAAGTTGTTGCTTCCTTCCTGATTTCTTACTTTTTTGCATGTTTGTCACACTTAAATGTTTCAGATCGTCAAAAAAATTGTTAATGTGAGTCAAAGATGACACAAGTAAACAGAAAATGCAGTTTTTGAATTAAGATTTTTATTGGGGGGGGGGGGGGGGGGGGGGGGGGGGGGGGGATTCCAAACCTCCATGGTCCTGTGTGAAAAAGTGATTGCCTCCCCCCGTTAAAACATAAATTAACTGTGGTTTATCACGTCCTCCGAAAGCAGAGTTCAATTTCTGTAGCCACACCTGTTCTCAATCAAGAAATCACTTAAATAGGACCTGCCTGGCGAAGTTTAGTAGACCAAAAAGGTCCTCAAAAGTCAGACATCATGCTGCGATCCCAAAAAATTCAGTAAAAAATTAGAAACAAAGTAATTGAGATCTATCAGTCTGTAAAAGGTTCCAAAGCCATTTCTAAAGCTTTGGGACTCCAGAGAACCACAGTGAGAACCATTATCCACAAATGGTGAAAACATGGAACAGTGGTGAACCTTCCCAGGAGGGGCCGGCCGACCAAAATGACCCCAAGAGCACAGCGACGACTCATCCAAGAGGTCACAAAAGACCCCAGAACAACATCCAAGAACTGCAGGCCTCACTTGCCTCACTGAAGGTCAGTGTTCATGACTCCACCATCAGAAAGAGACTGGGGGGCAAAAATGGCTGCATGGCAGAGTCCCAAGACCAAAACCACTGCTGAGCAAAAAGAACATAAAGGCTCGTCTCAGTTTAGCCAGAAAGCATCTTGATGATCCCCAAGACTTTTGGGAAAATATTCTGTGGACGGACGAGACAAAAGTGGAACATTTTGGAAGGTGGAGGTCCCATTACATCTGGCGTAAAAGTAACACGGCATTTCAGAAAAGGAACATCATAACAACAGTAAAGTATGGTGGTGGTAGTGTGATAGTCTGGGGCTGTTTTGCTGCTTCAGGACCTGGAAGACTTGCTGTGGTAAATGGAACCATGAATTCTGCTTCTACCAAAAAATCCTGAAGGAGAATGTCCGGCCATCTGTTGGTGACCTCAAGCTGAAGCGCACTTGGGTTCTGCAGCAGAACAATGATCCAGAACACACCAGCAAGTCCACCTCTGAATGGCTTAAGAACAACAAAATGAAGACTTTGGAGTGGCCTAGTCAAAGTCCCCACCTGAATCCCATTGAGATGCTGTGGCATGACCTTAAAAAGGCGGTTCATGCTGGAAAAGCCTCCAATGTGGCTGAATTACAACAATTCTGCAAAGATGAGTGGAACAAAATTCCTCCACAGCGCTGTAGAAGACTCACTGCCAGTTATCGCAAACGCTTGATTGCAGTTGTTGCTGCTAAGGGTGGCCCAACCAGTTATTAGGTTTAGGGGGCAACCACTTTTTCACACAGGGCCATTTAAGTTTGGACCCCCCCCCCCCCTTTAAAAATAAAAATCTCCATTTAAAAACTGCATTTTATGTTTACTTTTGTTATCTTTGTCTCACATTTAAATTTGTTTGATGATCTGAAACATTAAAGTGAGACAAACATGCAAAAAAGTAAGAAATCAGGAAGGGGGCAAAAACTTTTTCACACAGCTGTACCTAATTATACCAAATCAAAAATTCCAACTGTATGGGGTAGCTGGTGTCTGAGGGAAAGTGGTTTGGGAGCAGTTTGGGGTCCTCTCTGCAGCAGCAGCTTTCTTTTGGGGTTAAAGACCAAATCACACAAAAATAACTTATTGAGTAGAAGTCAGCTGGTCCCCCCCCCCCCCAGTTTAAAAATCCCATCTGCTCTCCCAAATATATTTGTGATTGGGGCAAGTCTTCATGATATCAGACTTATGGGAATGACAAAATAATTTCCTGTTATCGGCCTGATAATTATCATGCACCCCTAAAAATTACTAATAATAATTTTAAAAAAGAGCCTAAAGATCAAGTTAATTTTGCAATTTTTCTAAGTTACATGTACAGACACAAAACTGGTTCATCCCTTGAGTTTCAGTATCTTTTTTTTAAAGAAAATATTTGATTAAAATATCATCTTCCAGCTGATTTCTTTACACTTGACCCTATACCACCAAGTAAACCCTGTCAGACTTCAGAAAAGAAAAGAGGAACTGGTACAAAAATGCAGGTAATATAAAGCTGTGTCCATCAAGAAGTGGCTCATAGTTAAATGAGGAAATTTTTTATTTTTCAAAGTAAACTGAGGTTATTGTCATCTTTTGAATCTCGGGGCTGTCCCAGGACGGGAAAAACCTGCTGAAATGTTGAAGAACATCAAGCTGCATTGCTAAACATAAAGAAATAAGGGGCAACTTTAGCCTTGTGCAGAGTGCTGTTCTTAAATAAAGTAAGTTCCCTGATTCTCGTAGTCATTGCATCTGAAAGAACCTCCGATAATTAAACTCCCTCCACATCAACCATAAGTCTAACTTTCGCATAAAAAGTATTTAGCTTGTACATGAAAGCAGACCACAATCCTCTCCTCCCTTGTCTGTCTGTCAGCAAGTCTTTCTGAACACTACAAAAGTACTTAACCTCCTCTGAGTGCAGAACATTCAGATAATATCTGTTCACAGATCATGCAAGACACCGGCTGCAGACGTAAGACCTCCTAACAAACATGCCTGTCTTTGCTTTGAATTTCTATTTCAGTAGCGCGCTCAGGTTGCATACCTGCTCGCTTGATGGCTCCCTTCCTCAATGCGTCATATTTAGCACCAGCTGAAGCAGAGCGCTGCATTGTTGGCACTGGTGCTGTCAAGTCGTCCATAAATTAACATGTAAACCGGTGGCCCTTGCATTTCCTAGGCCATGCGCTGCGGTCATGTTTACCACCCCTTGGCCTCACCGTGACACCCTCGTGTGTCAGGGCCTCCTGCAACAGTTGGCCCAGCCATCCATCACCAGGCATCAAAAGGATGTTGCAAACTTTTCTACATGTTGCTTATAAGATTTTAGGTATGACAGGGCAAAGTTTACCACGATCAAACAGCACAGGTTGGGGTTGGGTGAATTATCAGTCACAGATAAGATGTAAAATTTATGGTCCAGCGCCTACCCCTCAGTGTTCAAACATGTTAACTCTGCTATGTGGCCTTCTGCACCCATGTAAGCCTGGATATAGGATGAAACAAAACATGCAAGTGCTGGCATGCACAGGTTGTGAGCATGCGTTTGAACTGCAAATTGAAACTCATTACATTCGAAAACATCCAACCTCTGCAAGGATAGCAGCTTCTTTTCAAGGCTGTCCCAAAATTAAGCTTATCTAAACACTGAAAAATGATAATAGACAAACAGACAACCCAATTAAAGGTGTATGCCGTCATAGTTTTGTCCTGATTGCATTCTTACTGGTGCAGAACAGCAGCTAAAATGTGAGACTGCAAAATGAAGTTTTGCACATAAAACAAACTGAGTCCTACAAATGCATCCATATAAGCCAGAGAAACTCCTCAGTCCTTTTTAGAAAATCAATACGTTCTTCTCAGCAGTCAGACTTAGTTGCTCTGAACAGAAGTTCTCCTGGTTCCCTGAAGAACTTTTAAAGTTTTTCTTCTGACCTTGGCTGCTTTTTTATTTATTTTCTTGTACCAAATCACTTTCAGAAGAATAAATGAGTCAATCAAGCATAAAAATGACTCCAACTCAAGGGATGAACCAGCGTTGTTCAGCGTTGTGCAGACAAAGTAACAAAAAATTATCTTAAAGCATTTTGTAGCAAGTACCCTGTTATTAAGAACATGATTTATTCACATTTCTTTCATTTCAGCTATGAAAAACACTAGGGATGTTTGATATTGGCTTTTTGCTGATATCTGATACACCGATATTGTCCAACACTTAAATTCCGATATCAACCGATACTGATATATGCAGAGAACTGTAAGGTTGTATCTCTCATATTCTGAGAAATACAACTATATTCTACTCCGAGAGCAAAGATCCCAAAATAGCCTTAAGTCAGCCAGAGGAGTTCATTTTGGACATCTGGCTGCCAGATATCAGATACTAGCAGGTATTAGCCAACATGTGGCTAATTCTAATGTTTCTGACAACTTGGTAATTTAACCAACAACTTAAAACCAGACATATTATCAGCAGCTTCAAAGCAAGTCAGTCTGTAGCAGCAGCAGCTGCACTGTAGTCACATGACTCTGAAAGGAATGCTGGGAAATGAATTTCTTCCTAACAGGGACTTTATACTTGCTCAGTCATGAAATTCTGAAAAATTGCGAAATTTTGTTTGCAGAATTATCAGTTCAAAAAACCGATACCAATATTTTGCGATACCACATTTAAATGCCAATATCAGCTGATAATATTGGTAGGCTGACATAACGAACATCCTTAAAAAAACACTAAAGTTTGCTGATAGAAATCAGGGTTTTAGCAACAAAGTCATTTTCTAAGAGTTATTTGCTGAAAACTCTCAGCATCGGAGTGTGACCTTTAAATGTTTGAGGAAACTGGACCAAAAAAAAAAGAATAAAGAAAAAAAAAAGACAATAAAACCACTTTCTACTGCAGAGGAAGAAGATCTAATAGTGACGTCATGAAGCAATGGAAACATACCCTGCAGAGACCTGAACCAGGATCTGAGAGATGCATCTAGACCTTCAGCTGATCCATCTACTGTTGGACAAGCCTCAGCAGAAATGGTCTCCATGGAAACGTGGCTGTGAAGAAGCCGTTCTTTAGGAAGGGGAACAGGAGAAAAGGGTGAAGTATGTCACATGACCCAAGAACTGGACTGAAGATCAGAGGAAACAGGTCTGATGGAGGGACGGATTCTTCCCAAAACCTCAACATTTCTGCCAGAGAAGAGAACAAAAGAGCTTTGGGAAGTTCCTGAAGACTTTCACGCTCATTATAAATGTAAAAACTCAGTTTTTCCTTAAATGCTGTATGTATGTCTCATGTTTCATAAACCCCTTCATGTATTTCCTGTTTTCCTCACAATATTTGGATAAATTATGGTGGCGGAAGACTTTTACACCGCACCTATGAATATTCAGCACTGCTGTGACTGAGAGAAGAAAGAAAAAGTATTTCGACCTCTAAACACGTGTTGATTTGGAGGAAAATTATCCGATTTACTCAGTAGCAAATATTTTAAATTATATTTTAACTGTATAAACTTAGCTCTGGTTTAATTCCAGTATATTAAATGGTTCATCTGACCTTTGTTTCACTTTTTCTTTTTAGAATAAAATAAAAAGAACTTACATCCTGCAGAGCTGCATTCACGGCTTTGTCTTTATTTGGGGATTAATGGATGGACAGCAGCCTGATCCTCATTTAATTAGCGTCCTTTGGGTGAAATCCTGGTCAAATTGATCATAAGCCTCGTCTGTATTGAATTACACTCTAATTATTAGGCCCCAAACCCCGAGGTGCCCTTGGTCACTGGTCCTACAGCTCATGGAATCTCCTAATAGCGAGTCGCTGGGCTAATTGGGAAACAGGTAAGGTTACATGTGACAACAATTAAGCCGAGCGCGGGGCCAACTTTATGGCCTCCGGCGAGAACGGCGCAGCAGTCAGGACCAGTCAGGAAGTGAGCTTTGGTCCTTTTAGCGCCTTCTCCTGTTTTACCCTCAACATTTTAGGAGAAGAAAAGTGGAGAATTAGTCAGTTTCCTCTTCTAGATAGATACAAACGTGTAGGAGTGTGTTTTTAATACACTGAGAGGGGAGGCGTGAGAGCGTGAACCCGCGGGTCTCGTGTGGCTTCGGGTGGAGGGACAGGGCCCCCTCGGCGCCGCTGGTGTTGGAATTATCTTCACATGACAAATCAGGAGCATATCTGAGAAAATAATCGGATTCCCGCTGCTGTCAGTGTGAGAATGCCCAATATAACAAAAACAATGTCAAAAGGTCTTTTACGCGCAGACTTGCGTTGCCACAAACCCGCAAAATCAACACTTTCTCCGCTGTGAACCATTTAAGTCGTTAGGCTTGCTGAGACGTTTGCCACCTTTTGTTGTCGCTGACATGTGTGGGAAAAGTTTTGGTTCTGTTTGTGGGTAATTTGTGATAAAACCAACTTTTTCCAGAATATAAGAAAATAATAAAAGTGCGCAAAATGTACAGACAAGATTGATAAGCAGGCACAGATGAAACGGTTGGTAAACCATGACCTCTAGCCGTTCATCAGAGGGCAAAACAACAAGAACTTATATTTTCCAGTCAGAGAAAATATTTTTTTTGCATGTAAATTCCCATTAATCAGTTTAGACTTCCACACACGGAAATATCTCTTTCAAATTTGATTTAATGCGTAAAAAGTCAAACTGATGGGGAGTAATTATTCTCCAATATGCGTGCAATTAAAAAAAAATCATCATCTGTAAATTTTCAATATTTCCTCAAGTTTAAAAGCTGCATTCAGGATTTTAAAGGCTTCACGAACTCCATCCCAAGTGTGAAGGCGCCTTGCATTTTTAAGTGTACAATAAACACTAAATCGGTCTAGATTGGGCTCCAAACATGTTTATAACTGCAAATGTGCGCTTTTAGAAAGTTAAAATGACTTCTGAGCGCAGAGGACGAAAAGCTCAATAACCTAAGAGTAAGAATTAGTTTTTAAATACATCTCATGGCTTTTTTTTTTTAATCATGCCAATCTTTAACTTCTAAAGATGATTCCTAAAATATATCTGCCACAAAAGATTGCGTAATTCTCTTTAAAACCTTTTTTATAGTTCTACACAACACGCAGCGTTTTATTTAGCTACAATGCTGAATCCCACTTTAAAGTACTCGGATCACATCAAGCACCCCTGTCACTCAAATCCATCCTAATCGACCGCGACCCAATCAGAGAGCATGTTACGTTTTTACCGGACTTTTTGGGCCAATCGCGACCAACCCTTCACGTCCCTATTCTTACACTGAGGGGAGGGGAAGCGACCTTATTTGGCATTTATGACCTTATATGGAGCGCCGCCAGGGGAGGGCATCCGTAAGAGGTATCCTGCGAGTGACACTTTTCACAAATTGTAGCTTTGACTCCCAGAGACAAGACAGACAGTCGATGGGTGAAGCGATACTCCCGAAGATTGTTCGCTTTTCTAAACTCTTCTCCGTGTCCAACGCGGAAGATAATCCGGGGAAGCACTGAGGATATTTCAGCTGTGTGTGTTTGGTAAATTAATACTAGAGCGCACGCTGACGTCGTTATCCAAAAGCCTCGCCGCTACGCGCAAGAAAAAGTGGAACCAGGATTGCCCTCTCATCGGGACTTGACGTTTTTTTTTTGTGGTTTCTAAGATCTGTCTGGGACTAAAACATTAACCGAACACGACGGGCATGTGGTCAGTGTTAAATTAAAGAATTTATCCTGAAAGAGCCCAAATGCAGCGCTGAGTGACCGAAGAAAGGTGTAAAGTTTTTTATTTTCGCCTTCTTTGCGCCATTTCGTGTTATTTCGCCCCAATTCGAGATCAAGAGGACAGCGAGGAGCCTGTTTGTGTTTTATTCAGAAACCCGACACGCTGACTTATAGGAGTGACTTTCCCGAAGGTTACTCTCAGAAGAACAACGTGTTTATGGATTGCTGTGCAACGAGGAACACCGGGAGTGGTTTGCTTTACTTTGGCGCATCGATCATGTTGATACCTCGCTGTTGCTGTAAACTTTGATAGATGTTTACAGAAAGAATTCAGTGAATTATTATTATTGTTATTGTTTTTGTTATTTTAGACAGTTAGACTCAGATCAACCCGGACTGACCTCTGAGGAAAGAGGGACGCGTCTTTCGCCCTCCCCTCCTTTTTTTTTCTTTCTTTCAAGACGTCAGGACGGATCTCTATCACGCAGTCTGACTCCTTCTGTGATTTAAACAAAGACCAAGTGTTTGGGGATAGCATGGCAATGGTAGTAAACCAGTGGCCAGAGAACATTTCTGCAGATCCGGGGTCCCAGCTCCAGATGTGCGGCCAGGAGCCCGGCGGGGGACCGGGGACTCCCAATGGTTCCACCCCGGGGAACGACGCACTTTCCGGGGACAAGATCCCCAACGTAGACTGCATGGTGTGCGGGGACAAGTCCAGCGGGAAGCACTACGGTCAGTTCACCTGCGAGGGATGCAAAAGCTTCTTTAAGCGCTCAGTGAGGCGGAACCTCACGTACACCTGCCGAGGGAACCGAGACTGCCCCATCGACCAGCACCACAGGAACCAGTGTCAGTACTGCCGGCTGAAGAAGTGCCTCAAAGTCGGCATGAGGAGAGAAGGTAAGGTCGGGCTTTTAATTACTGTGTGAATATCTGACAGACGATCACTAAAAAAATTAGTGTGCGTAAAGTTGAGTGTAGAATACGTTTTTACAGGCAATTATTTCCGTTAATTACCCTAAAAGTTGTTTCTTTTTTAAACCAGAGCTGCTTTACTTGTTTACTCTTACTAAAAACCTTTTTGCAGATAAATGAATTTCGGAATATCCATTTTGACGCGAGACAAAGTGATTTGTATTGGAAGCCATCTCATTAAAATGGCAGAAAAAGTCAAAATGCGGCTCCCATTGCGTTATTTTTATCAGGACCCAAATCAAGCTAATAATCCAATAAGCAGTTTAATGGCATTTAATAATGAATGTGCACTTTAAAAGTTGTGTGCTTGGAAGCGCTTTTCCACGGCGACAGTTGTTATGGGTAAATAATCAGTCACCACCTGTGGTACCACAATGCTTACTCCACATTCATTTACCAAATCCGAGGCATTCATCTTTGCGCTCTGCTCTGTAAAATCCCTCCTTTGTCCCTGCGCTTTAATTGTGCTGTTTGTCCACCGACACCCCGAGCCGCTATAAGAGGATGCCGCTACATTTGTTGCATTGTGTTGGATTAACAACGGGTCAGTTCATGCCAAAGAGGTTCAGTGGAAACGTGTTGGCGTAGAGGAGCGCTCCCCTTATTAATTATCATTAAGCGGCGATACCCGCGCCCACGAGGCGTGCGCTGCCGCGTATTTAAATGTTAACCAAAAAAAGACAAAGTTGATCTCCGCTAATTGATGCGTCAGTTATTTTTGGTGAATATGTCTGGGATCCATTGATTCCAACCAGCCTATATTTGTTTTACTTTTGTGTGATTGAAAGGTGATTAAACGCGCAAACAGTGTATAGGTACCTTGGGAAGCTTGCGCTTTTGGCGCAATTGGGGTTAATTTGATTCTAGGGAGCAAAATAATACGTTTATGACGTTGCTATCGAAGGTCTGCGTGTTTTAAAAAGACGTCACACTTCACCCCATTTATTCCCTCTCTCTGAAGACAGAATAGGGTCATCAGCAGCCAGCCCTGCTCAAGGACACTTAGGCAATGGATGTTGAAGGACTGATCACGTCTCCATGTCTCCTCCTCCCTTTGTTTTTTGTCATTGCCCAAAAAAAAAAAAGAAAAAAAAGAGTAAATACAAAGACGGTGGGAATACCCGCCCTCCTCAGATCTGAGCTGAGCTGATCCCTCAAGGGTTCCCGCAAGTGAACTCCCGTGCCTCCCTGGATATGCGTGTGTGTGTGTGACTGTACACACAGGCATGTAAAGAGAGCCGCGAGCCACACCGAGTCGGTCATGCTACTTTCCGACTGAATGAACCCGAGGAAATCGCCTGATGCGCCGCAGCATTTACTGCACAAAATGCAGCCCATCCATCTGATTAAGTCCCATAATGACGCAAGCGCAGAATCGTCGACGATAATGAGCAGTCTTGTCAGTAAATGAGATATTTTCTCAACCTTTAAAGTGAAAATATTCTCTTTTTGTTTGGGGGAATGAAATATAGTCATTTAAAGTTGTTTTCTGTGTAGAAGTTGTTCAGTTTTGTGAGTTCAGAGTCGTGTTTGAAGGCATCACAGTCCCTAAATGTTCCTCATGTTCAGATAGCTGCAGTTTTTATTAAGGAGGCTCTTGCATGGTCAGCAATGTTTGTTCCCGTTTGAAGCAAAGAAACAAAGAATATCTAGTTATCCCATTTGACAGGCTATTATCATAATTAATTGTACATAAATGAGAAATTGTGTGTGTTGTCACTTTAAATGAAAGCTCAGGAGATCTCATTGAAAACCTGGTTTCATGAGGTGAAATCGTTACTCTGAAACCAGATAAAACGCGTTTATTTTGAGGTGAATAGTCATAAATGTTTGAAACAGATCCTGACATGAATAATTTATCCCAAGATCTATTTCCTGGGATTCAAAGAAGAACTGTGTCAACAAGTGGCAGGACTGTTAACTGCTGCCTCCGCAGAGGTCATCCATAAGTCATGTTTTCTGGATTATTCAACAGGGTCAGTTAAGGCTGTCAATGGGAGGCAGTGTGTTTATTCTCGGTTCTGATCAGGAAAACATGCATGTGATGTGTCTGCATACATTTCTAATTATATTCAGGTTTTGACATCCTTTTTAAATTCATAGATTTTAACATGGAGTTTATTGTATTCCCTTCACTGCTCCATCATAAATTATTACATGTTAAAATACAATATTATTGCTCATGTTGAGCTTGCTGAGGGGACGTTTTAAAGGTTTCTGAGTGACACATTTAGAAGTTCTTGGCTTTCAATGGAGTGTTTCTTTTTTTCCCAAAGGGGACGTTTGACCTCTTTCTGTACGCTGAGGTTGAACATAATATTATTTGTTGGAGACTTTTATCCAGAGAGCCTCTCAGCAACATGACAGCAAACATTTCAGCGCTGCTTTCAGGAGGAATCAAACATCCAAAATGTCTCACCAGAATGTCCACTTGTTTTTCTGTCACTGATAGGAGATGTAGCAGCTTGCTGTGCTGACCGATGCTTTTATACACATTTAAGGATAAAACCGACTTATGTGTCTTAAATGAACACACTCAGTTGGCAGAGTTACTGGAGTGTAGTGACAATAAACAGAGCCAACATCCACCTGTAGTCCAGGAATCCGTATTTCCCACATCGGATGTTTTCGGCGGGGAGACTGCTGGCTCCTCTGACCCACGTCGCACCCTGACAAAATCTCACAGCAGCAGAAAATGTAGGTCACGCAAAACTGAAACATTAATAGTTGACAAGCTGAAGTCAAAGTCCAAATGTGTGAAGCGTTCGGGGCCTCTTGTGTGTAAACACTCCACTGGAGCGCTTAAGTCCAACAGTGTGTATTGACTAATCCATACTCGGCTGTGAGTGAGGCAATTTACCAGCACAACACTGCAGCTTGGCCTGCTCTGACTCTAAAAACCTTTACGTTTTTCTGTAATTTAGCTATTGACATATTCAAACGCTGAGCTGCTCTCCACATACTCGTGGAGCGAGTCATTATCAGAGGTTTCTGAGTGGAAAAGGGAATCCCATCAACATATTCTGCTTAGTTTGATAAAGACTAATGATGCTATCCTCATATAAGCGTTTTCTTTTTTATGTGTTGCTAATGTGACAGAAGCAAACGTAATTTGATCGTCCTATATTTGGTCATTCGCTCTAAACTAAGTCTGGACTGTTTGGGTTGCGCTTTAAGCAGCTTAACCTGTTTTTAAGTGTCACTCGGGTCACTTGCAATAACACAGTTGAGGAAGAGGTGCAGAATTTGTCTGCCATATTAGTCGGGAACATTTAAACCTTGAAAAGGCCCCCACACTGAGGGGGCCGGGCACGTTAACTGTATTGTTTTTATGCATTTAGTAATTATGTTTGTCATGCTCATTGAGCAGCAACAGACTTTTCTATGTAACTCTTACTGGGATTAAAAAGAAACAACTTGGTTGTGCTTTGGCCTGCAGGTTGTTGATGTGCCAGGATAAATGAGCATATTGTGAAGGAGGCTTCCAGAGTAGCCGATGAATTTGGTTCAGGGGTTGTTGGAGGGGCTGCTTCGTTAACGTCTGAGATGGAGGTCTTTGTAGCCACGCAGCAAACTCACGCGAAGCTCCTCGTCTCTGTCTCTCTCTGTCTGTGTCACTGGCTTCCCCTCCCTCTCCCCAACCGCCCCCGGTTTTCCTCTGTTTCCTTCATGGCCCATGCATACCTCCACGCTCTCGTGTCTGATGAATAATTGGGGCAGACTCGGTCGTCTTTCAGCGGCCAGGTGCTACATTTTCAATAATTCATCTTCAAATGGGAATAATTAAAGGAATAGTACACCCACAAAATGATGTGTGTTCATCTTCTAATCACCATCATGCTGAGTAAGACTCTGGAGCACTTTTTTAATATCTCAAATGCAGCTGGAGATTGGGGGGGGGGGGGGGGGGTTCCTTATCCGCCTACTTTCATATAATGGAGTTCACCGGCGCTCAAAACAAAAAGGTCCATAAAAGTCCACAAAACTTGTCAGTATTCCTCCATACTGCTTGTCTAATGCAATCCAAGTGTCCTGAGTGGGTAGCGTCCATAATCTACTCCCAACGACATCATTTACTATATTTTTATAGCTTAAACTGTAGAACATCTCGCTGCTGCAAAGCACCCCTTGCGAGCAGACGAGATCGCACCTTCTCTTTGTCTTTCTTTCTTTGTTTTAAATCAATATCCAACCTCTCTTGTGTTTGTCCGCAGCTCTTTCGCTCTTAGCACAATGTAAACAGTGAATTTCTTCTTCTACTTGCATTACTGGCGCTGAACCACGACTTCAGTAGAGTCGTGAACTCGCAGGGGTGTTTTGCGGCAGCTAGATGTACTAGTGTTTAGATTATAAAAATAGACTAAATGATGTCGTTTTGAGTAAATTCTGGACGCTACCCACTCAGGACACTTGGATTACATTGGACGAGCAGTATGGAGGAATATTGACAAGTTTTTGTGCACTTTTATTGACCTTTTTGGTTCAGTCGCCGGTGAACTCCAGAAAGTTGGGGGGGGGGGGGGGGGGGGGGAACGAAAACCTGTCTGATTCCCGGCTGCATTTGAGATATTAAAAAAGTGCTCCAGAGTCTTGCTCAGCATGAGGGCGAGTAGAAAATGAAGGAACATCATTCTGTGGGTGAACTATTCCTTTAAGTTGTTGAGAGAAGCAAATATCTACTCAAATATCGGTCTCAAGTTTAGAGCATTGATGTTTTACACGGTGTTGTGCATTAAAATGCTAACTGGACACCTGATTCACTCACTTTTTATTATTGTTTTTTGCTGCTGGGAGGCAGATTAAACAGGCTGTAAACACAAACCTGACCTGTTATCTCTTTATAAAGTGGACCAAGTCGTAATAGTTCCCACTTTACCCGTTCAACAGGTTTAAAGCAACAGTATTTGAGTATGTCCACCTCATAAATGCGTCTCTCTTTGCTGTTGCTCTGCACCGCCTCCTGAGGGAGATATCTGGTCTGAAAGCTGCTAATTTCCCGCCGTGTCTCCCAGCTTTCGGGCTCTGCATGCCTGCCTTTTGTTGCAGGGCAGATTGCATGCTTTTGGTTTGGGAATGGTCGTGACTTTAAGCTTTTTAGGTGTCAAAAAATGTTTCTGTAAAATAAACAGTGCGGGAAAAGCACAAGAGCCTGCTCTTGCACAATTTCAAACAATGGGATAAAAACAGTGGACCATGGACTCAGCCAGGCTGTCTGAAACCACAGTCTGGGATATTTGAACATACCTCATAAATAACAGTTAGTCTGCGGTAGAAAAAGTAAAAACATAAAAGAACTAAACTATAGTTAACTGATAGCAACAGCTTAACCAGAATGACTCTGATTTCTCGTTCTTTGGTGTTTCTTTTCCCTCCCTTCACACACTGGCTCCTTTCTGCTCGCCTGACTGTCGTTAACTCGGCTGCAGTGACCTGCAGGTCAAAGTTCAGGGCCAAAATAAAACTATGAGAGCCGTGGGGGTATCACCTTGGTGTCACATCGCACACCGCCCTCCCAGCTGGATCACACATGTGCATTTGCACATGCTGAAGCATCTAGAATCACATTTACAAATGTATTTGGAGATAAACATGTTTGTAGCTTTATGACAAGTTTTATTTTTAACTTTGAGATTGTATAATTTCCTTATGTAAATCTCCAGTGGGGATATGTGACACAGGTTCATGTGAGGAGACAGGCTTAGTTTTTGCTCTGAAGCCTTAGAAATGGAAAAGCTACTTATTAAACGCAGCTATTAGACTGAGCCGAATCTATAATGCGCCTGTGTTGCTCCTGCACGGTGACCTTTTAGTCCAAATGTTGATAGGCCTTAATTGTATTTAGCTGCTGTAATTCCACTAACAGCCTGACCCAGAGGCTAACCCAGGCAGCTCTCTGCCAGCTGCCATTTGCTGAAGTGGCATTTTGAAAGAAGCAGCTGAAATGTACCGCCGTCCCTCTGTTTTCATCTTTCATTCCTCCTATCTCCCTTTCTGCTGTCAGACTGAGAATCCTTTTGAAAAATCTTTATCGTTCAAGTCTGTTCTTCTGCTTACAAGCTGACTGAATAACAACAAGCTGAGCTATACAGTAGTTCACCAATTAAAAAGCAGGAAACGGATTACTGCAGACACCCCGGTCTTACTTTATAGTCCCATCCCCCTTTTTATCCTCAATCTCCATCTCTGACCCTGCTTTCCTTTCTCTTATCCTCAGGCATCTGCTTAATGTCATTTCTGTCTCTCTTGCTCTCTTTCTGCCCTCTCATATGTCAAGATACCACATCCCTATTTCTCTACTCTTTTAGACCTTTCCACCATTGCCCCCTCTACTGATTTCTCCTTCCTGTCTGCTCCTCAGTCTCTTCGCCAGCTGTAGGCGAGGAAAAAACAGAGTGCAATGTGTTTCAGTCAGACGTACTCAAGTGCTCTGCCTCTCAGGCACGGGTGACCCCCACAATGAGGCTTTTGAAAAGTCAAGTGGATCAAGTAGATTCACTTCCATCTGCAGGATTAAGCACTAATCGATTTAGGAGCAGATTAATGGCTGCAAATTCATAAATGAGGCACATAAAGGACATAAAAAGTCTCTATAGTTGGTGGAGGTCTGATGAATTCTGCGTAGGTCTGAATCAGATCAAAATTAGTTGGTAACTCATGAAGAAAACTTTCTCTCTCCTTTTTTTTTTTTTGTTATACTATTGACATCAGAGAGCAGTGGGCTGCTACTTAAAGTGCCCGGGGAGCAGTTGGGGGGTGCTCAGGGGTCCACAGGGGTTCACCTAGGAGTCATGTCGGGGACTCGAACCCGGGTCCTCCGTATCAAAGCCCACGACGCTACCACTAGGCTACTTCCACTCACTAATTTTACTCCCTAGTTTTCTCTTTAAACTTTAAAGATTTTCCTCCTGAAGATGTAGACGGAAGAGGTTCAGAGCCAACCTTAAAGGTACAGTGTGTAAAAATCAAAGGTCAATGGCAGAAAAATGTGATATATAATTCAAAACTGTGTTTCTATTGATGTGTAATCGCTTCACTAGAATAACTGTTATGTGTTTATTTTCTTAGAATAAGTCATTTATATCTACTCGTTGGGGGGTGCACATATGGAGGCTGCTATATTTGTTCCACCATTTTTACTACGGTGTCCCTGAATGGACAAAAGAATGTAAGTGTAGTGAGAACCCTCTGAACTTTCAGACTACTATAACAGCTTTAGAGACTGTTTGGGGTCAGTAGTGCCTTTAAAATACATTATAAATAGTTACTCATAGTTCAGGCATAGCTACACCTGAGACCACTGGATCCACTCAGATGAAAACATCTTTATGTCTGGGAGAATTTTGGCCACTAACAGCCACCGTACATTCACAGCAGTGCTTGGAATATGAAGTCATATAAACGAAAACATCTTTTCTGTCAAATACCCATCTTTGCCACTAGATGTCAGTAATTCTTACACACTGTACATTTAATTGATGGTGTCCACTTTGAGAAAAAGGTCCAGCCCTGATTTTTGTTTTTGTCCCACTTCTTCTGTTTTAAAATGAGTAAGAGACTGAGGATCATATCAATTAATGGGGAAGTTTGGTTTTGTTCAACCTGTACTGCAAAAACTCAAATCTTAGCAAGTATATTTTTCTAATTTCTGGTCAAAATATCTCATCACACTCAAAATAAGACAAAATTACTTAAAAATAAACATTTCAGTAAGATATAAGATCTTGCTTTAAGGCAATGCATCTTATTTCAAGAAATCTTGAGAAAATTTCCCGTATGCCATTGGCAGATTTTTTTTTCTTTTTTTTTTTTTTGCTTATTTTAAGAGTGGCCAGGATTTCTTGCTTGTAATAAGCAAAATTCTGCCAATGGCATAAGCTAAATTTTCTTTTGTCTTATTTTGAGTGTGATGAGATATTTTGACCAGAAATTAGAAAAATATACTTGGTAAGATTTGAGTTTTTGCAGTGTGGACCTATTTTCTAGCATGAAATACATTCATTTACTCACCCAGACAGTTTTGGTGTAACTTAATTCCTTCAGGAGATATTTAGATCCACTCCAGATCAGCTCATGTCCGATATAATGTAAGTGATGCGGGCAGCCTCTAAATAAGACATTATCTGCCACAAACTCCTTCATTTCACCAATGTTTTGTTATGAAACATTAGTCGGACCCCCCCTGTAAACTTGAAGCTGCTTTGAGTCGCTTATTTGTGGTGATGCGTCCTTATTTACAGACATTTACTTGTTATGGTTTTGCATAACAGTGATGTCATCAAAGCCTTATTAGAGGCTGCGTGAGGTTGCCGCATCACTTCCATTATATTGGACATATGCTGATCTGGAGTGGATCTAAATATCTCCTGAAGGAATTCAAGTTACAGCAAAACTGTTTGGGTGAGTAAATGAACGTATTTCATGCTAGAAAATAGGTCCAGGTTGGAAAACAAACAAACTTCCCCTTTAATGTCCACCACTCCACGATAGTGATGTCTCATTTATGAGTGAGATTAAGTCTTTATTGTCATAATGCAAGGCACAACGAAATTTAGTTCAGCAGATCTGGCTTAAAACACACAATATAAGCCTGCTTACGTTAAAATGAATTAAGAAAATAAAATACTTAAAATCAGTTAAAAACCGTACAAATTGAGACTTCGAACAGCATGATTAAATATATTGTACATTTTGCATTATATCTGTGTTTAAAGTGCAGTGTGGTGTAACTGTCTGCGTGGGTGACGATATTCAGGTGACGATCGAGCGAGCCGACTCTAAAGGCAGATTCTTTGTAGTGAACGAATAGAGCGGATTCTTGTCCCAGGACAGCCTTTATGGGGGGCCGGATTTAGTTTGATTAGCACTCAGTCTGTCTGAGACGACGGTGAGTGTGTCGGTGTGCAGGTCGGGTAAAATGAAGCCCTGTTTCCACCAACCCGATATCAGTATCAACTGATATTGTCTTAAAACTGAATATCAATACTGGACCATTTTTTTTTATTATTTGTTAATTTGATAAGGACAGAGCATATACGTAAATACAAAGACTTCTCTGATTAAGTCAAAAGGTTAGTTTTCATCTGTTGTTCCTTGCCAGATCTTAATAGGCTCCCTGAAATGAAGAAACACAGAAATATCAAATTGTAAATAACACAGTTATCAATATAGTTAACCAACAATATAAGGCTGCACCCATCATGCAACATAACGTCGTCTGCGGCAACTGCTGGATCTGCAACAGAAGTATTTTTAAGTTTTGTACAAAGAATGAATATTACATCATTTTCAGCTTTAATATCAGTATCAGCCATAAGAAGCAGAAAATCATCGATTATCGGTGTCAGTTGACATTTTTCATGTTGTGCATCACTAGTTTTGTTTTATAATCCTGATCGGTGTTGGATTTCCACAGCCAGCCGAACCCTAACCTGGTGATATCAGCTAGATAAACATGGTCATAGCAACGTCATTCCCTCCTTGGATCATAATGAAAAACACAGACATAAAGCAGGAGGATGACAGACAGTTTGTGTTTTGCTTATCGTCACACAGCTTTAAACAACAAAAAGATTGCGCGCGATTGCATGTTATGAAGCGTACAGAATTAAATTTAGTCTCATTTCCAAATGTATTTTTTGTACACCCGAAAAACAGTTTGGAGAAATTCAACCAACCAATCTGATTGGTGGTTATGTGCCTTTTGGTTGTTTTATCCAAACGATTTGTAACCAAAAGATATTGGTAAATCTAACAAATCTTTTGGTTGAAAAACAACCAAAAGATTGGTTGAATTCAGCCAATCTGGTTGGTAGTTATGTGTCCAACCAATCTATTATTGGAATGTAGATAAACATCTTGTGTTATCTTTAACTTTGGGATTGTATCGTTTCCTTATGTAAATCTCCAGTGTGGGTGTGTGACACAGGTTCATGTGAGGAAACGGATCGGCTGTGGAAGCTGTAGAAATGGAAAAGCTTCTTATCAAACGCAGCTCTGTGAATGAGCCAGATCTGTAATGCGTCCGTGTATTTAAACATGGAGCTGTTCCTGATTTGTTCTTATTTCCAAGTCGGACAAGAAGAGATGACATTTTTAACCAATCAGTGGATTGCAGTGTATCTAGATGTACCAACAGAAGTAGAATGGGTTGGGTTGGATATTCTGGTACCCCTCCCAGTTTTTGCCAGTAGAAATGGTAAATTAATGCTTACCACAGGGTCGAAGCTTATGAGGGCCAGGGTCCACTCACTTTTCTGATTGGTGCAGGGCCTGCCCCCCCCCCCCCCCATGAAAGGTTTGTGAACATACCTTTGAACAATTTTGAACAAATGTAAATAAGTGTTGGGACCTCGCTCAGATCTGTGTATATTTCACATATTTCTGTGAGTCTAATTGGTCCTAGGGTGGGTTTGTTTGTGGCTCCCCCGTTCCTTTTTGCACCGTGAGTTAAGTGTGTGTGATCCCTTGCTTTGTCCTGGGGTGTGGGTTTCTGATAAAAGCAGACTAGAGGGAGGGGATTTACCTTTGTTGATCAAATTTTTAAATCATATTGGGGCCCGTTGGAGTTTCTGCTAGCCCTCTCACAATTAAATCCTTGCCACGCCCCTTGTGCACAGACCCAGACTATACTGAACTAAGGATGGCTCAATACCATTTTTTCCACATCCAGTATCGATACCAATACAGCAGCCTTGAGGATCAGTTGATACAGATCCAGCACCGATCCAATTCTTTTTGTTACTCTTAAAATTTTAATATGTAATTTGCTTGATGCTGACATCTAAAAAGGATGTCCAACAGATATTCTGGTCCCCTCAAGAAAGAATGAAAATATGGTACTGGGGTTTAAGTTGTGCATAACTGCTGTGGCTCTCAAATTTCTTACTTTTTTCCTCCGTAGTGTAAAATAATTCCACATGGCAGACACAACTGCAGCTCTGCATGTTTTCCATCATGTGACAAAAGCAAAGGCACTACGTCGGCGACAGTTCCTCTGTGTTGTGGCATGACGTGCAAAATATAGTAGAGGATATGATAAAGTTTAAACCTAACAGTTATGACTTGAATCGGACATGTTCTAATAAAAAAAATCTGAGGATCGGAGCCAATACAATCTAGCGGATCGGACCATCCCTGTACCGAACTGGACCTGTTTGTGGAATTGGGGCGAAGCACAGAGACTTAAAGATAAATTGGATTTTAATTATAGATGCGAGTGAAAAATTCAAGAAATGAATGAATCTAAAGTTCAGACTTTGGTCTTTATTTATTTGAGGTTCTGTGTTCACTTGTTCATTTACAGCTTTGATTAAACCATCCCAGTAACTGTATTCTTAAAGGGACTAGAGGCAGGAATTTAAAAACAAACAAACATGCATGTCCATTTTTTTTTAATACTAATGGGTGATGAAGCGCTAAATACCAAAAATAACATTTCCACCCACGTTTCACTCCGTTGCCTTGAACAGGCTGTGTGCTGCAAATGCGCTGCAATTCGGTGTCCGAATTTCCCGCGCTGCCCTGCGGACGTGACGTCAAATGACGCTACATCTGCAGTTCTGATACAGGAAAAAGACGATCGTGGTGAATTCAAACACTGTCAGTGATAGTTTTGGATTCTTCTGCCGTCAGCAAACGATCCAGATCAACTTAAAGACACTAAAAAGTGAAACTACGAAGAAAAAGCGTAGTAAACAACGTTATAGCTTCAGTTTGTGCTCCCGTGACGGCTTGGCTCGTGGCTGCAGTTACCTGAAGCGCCAGTCGCGAGTTTCGTTTCTTAATCTTGCCTCAAGTCCCTTCAATTGAAAAAAATCCTAAAAGTTTGGCTTTTATGACAAACACTAAAAAATTTGTATTCCAACATAAAAATGCCTTAATAATGACAAAATGAGGCTATCCAAGAGGCTCTGAGTGAAACTAAATTAGCTAAAAAGCCACTTTCTCACTGAAATTAGCGAGTTCAGAAGAGTTTTTCAAACAAAGGTCGACCCGTTTATAATCGGCATGACACTCCTTTCCCACTGGCAAGCTGCGTGTCCTCTGTCCCCACTGCTGCGTGTCTGGTGACGCCATGATGCTGGGTTCATGCTGATGATGTCATCCATGCGACAGAAATCAGGAGAGTAAACAATGGATAGCGAGTCAGGCCGTAGTCAACGTGCTTTCGTGTTGCACTGTTGTCCGTCCTCAAACTGGACGAAAACCAGTGGTGATTTTCGAGCACTGATGGTCCGTAGGTGACGTGAATTTGTGGCCAAAGCAGAGTTGATTTGGTTCATCACTGTATATGAGACGCAACTGGCACAATGTGACAACGTAGACACGTACAGCCCAACGTCATCACGTAAATTTGCAGCTCAACCCAGATCTGGCGTTCGTACTGCATGCCGTTTGGAGCCGAGCCGTTTGAAGGGGATTTTAGCCCGCTTCACTTGCTGAGTTGTTTGCAAGTGTCGACGGGTTGGTGAGCCTTGTCCACTGCCACTAAAAGCCGATTGTTTGCGGGTTTAAACATGTTATTTGGCCAGTGGGAAACAGAACCGAGTGAAAACAACAGAATATTTAAAAACAGCCGGACTTCCAATCATTGCTGCATGAAACCCAAAAGAAAAGGGACACCTTTTCCCTGTAAGATCACAGGGTTGCAACAAGGTGGAGCTAATGGGCCGACCAAGATAAGCCCAACCCATTCTCGCCGGTCTGTCAAAGCCTTTGGTGTCCGAGATAGTCAGAAGGTGACCTTTAGCCCCTGGACTGACGCATGAGTTGGGGGCGCAGTATCAGACGCCGTCAGCAAACGCCTCAAACGTCATAGTTGGTTGTTTACTTATGAAGAAGTGACAAGGTTTTCATGAGTGCTGGAGGGACGATGAGGGAAGTCGAAGGATGCATCAACACGACAGTCCGGTTTGAGAAGTTTGGAGGGCACGCGTTGTTCAGTGTTTACTTTAAACTAACCAAGTTTTAGAAGCTACCCGGCTGCATACTGACGCCGTAATAAGCCGTTTCACTATGTTTGTGTAAAAGCTTTGCCTTGTTTTTAATGCCAGGCATCCTTATCGGGCATACAGGCATGAGAACAACTGCATTCACTGCCTAAAAGGAAGTTCAAACCAGTTCTAAGAGGCAAAAATGTCAGAACAGCAAACCCAAATTTGCCTCCTTTCCCTTCCAGCACATCATAAGTCTACTTTCTTTTTAATCTTTAAAAAAAAAATTTGTTTTCAGCTGAGATTATTTTGCTTTTTCACTTGCTGTTAGTTTGATTTTTAAGGCAGATTTTATCATTATTACCTACATGGTTAGATTTAGGGATAAAAATCTAAATACTTAGAGTCAAGAATGCAATATGGATATCTTTTGATAATTGCAGAGGTTTAATGTCTCCACAGGTTAGATAATTTGATGAGTAAGGTGACGTAAAGTTCAGTATTAGTTTAGAAAACAGCTTTAAAAATGTGTTATTTGCAAAAATGTATGGCAAACATCATAGTTCTTTTAGTCTAATCTTTGCCAAACCTGTGTTACATCCATGTCCACCAAGTCAAACAGAGCTTTGGCTCTCAGTCCGTCTCTCAGCACCTCAGAGTGCCTGGAAGGCCCCAAACCATATTTGACTGGTTAATCTTTGTGGAAACTGCAACGCCTCGTCCTGCAGCACTTTCACCTCTGCTGCTTAATTTCCCCTCATTTCTAAAATCCTGCAAAGACAGAACGGCGCGTTTAATCTGACAGCCGTCTGTTGCAAAACATGAGGAGAGCAGTCGGACTGCGAGCCGCGAGGAATGTCCGTTGTGCAACGTCTTTGTGACAGGCAACACCTCTTCTTAGCTCAGGCTAGCGAGCAACGCTGTTTGCCGAAGACGCCGCATTCTTTCCCCAGAACACGAGCTGACACAAGTTCACAGGAGAAACTGGTAGTTTCAGGTCAGCACCTTTTGTGCAGAGGGTTTTTTTTTTTTTTTTTTTTTGCAGTGCACAGGGCAAGCTACAATTAAAGGCATTTTTTTAACGCTCTTGAGTGATTTGACCTCTGGTTTTTCAGACGCGTCATGGTGCGTTCAATTGCCACAGCTGCTGTGTGTGAGCTGACAGGTGATGGAGAGTTAAAAAGCATTTTCCGAACCCCTCTCTCAACCTCCTGGCTCCACCTGTCTCTTTATGTAAACCCCGACTCTATCTGGAGCCTCATCTCAGGCTATATTCAAACATATTTCACCTTTTCTCCCGTTCCTCCCTCCCCTCTCCCTTCAGCCCTCAATTTGCCCTCAATCTCCCTTTTCTCAACTTATCACCTTTCACTCTCTCCGTCTCCACCTTATCTCACCATTTCAGCCTTTTTACCTCATTTTTTCCCCTCACACATGGCCCCATCTTTGCATTTTCATTGCCTCCCCCCTCTCACACTTGCTCCGTGTAACAGTAGATGGAGTTATTAGTCAGACAGTGGGGATGACTGAACAGGTGTTTTCCAAATGGGCCTTTGAGCACTCGCCGCATCATCATCACTCCACACCCGCGGGGGGTTGGGGCATGTGTGTGTGTGCGTGTCAGAGAGCTTGGCCTCTGTGTGCCCTTTTCGCCTCAGGCTGAGCCATTTGGCGAAACAGGGACTGGGGGGGATGTTACATGTATTCATGTGCGGGTGCATAACATATGTAGGTGTGAAGAAGTGTTATATCTTTACCAGCTGCCGCTTGTCATTACTCATTGATGCACAACAGCAGTGGAGAATGGCCCCAGTCTGGCCACTTTTCCACCGCTCCACTAAAAACACGAGCACTGGCAAATTTCAGAGTCAGAGAAGTGCTGGGCTGTGTGCTTCTCTGCAGCCCACCATCTGACACCTTTTACAAGCCCGATTTGCTTCTCTCTTCTCTGCCTTCGTGTCTCCTCTGTTACTCATCCAGGCTTTTAGGACTTTGCATTGCCCCCTACTATCATGGAAGTTTAACCCTTCCTCAAAAATTGCAACGCTCGCTAGTCGACACCCTCGTGGCTAAAAGTGACCCCGCACCAAGAAACCGTTATAAAATTCTTATACTGTACATTAATAGTCCAGATCAAAACCACCAAACATTCTATATTTTTTAGAATTTTTAAGGCCCACAATGCAACTTTTAGCAGTTTTCTCAGTGGCGCACCCCCTATTGACGGCTAAACTAGCATCCATCTTCATCATACCTGTACTGTGATTCACTCCAGCCAGTAAAAGACAGTCTTATCTTGACTCTTGTTCTGTCCCCTCCTCTCTTTCTTTTCCTCTCTTCCTCCAGTAATGTTTCCTTGCATTTCTTTTCTGAATCCGACATGATGTGCGTTCAAAAAACCCACTGTTTTCATATCTGGTTCATCACCGTATGTTAGCACATGACGCAGTGCGCAACCAATCGTCAGCTGCAACGTCACGGGCGCGTCCCGGATGGAAAAGTTACATACTGTCGTGCGGTTTCTGAGCCTCGGAACGCCGCTGGACAGTGACGGCTCAAAAATGTGCATAATTAATGTTGGTGTGCCATCAAAACAAGTCAGAAAAGCATATTTTTATGGTTGAAAAGTTACTTTGTGAGTCTTTAGCCATTTAAATGCTGGCTTGAATATTTGAATGACTGCATCATTCATTACATACACCAACACAGCTTCATAAAATAACTTAAAAAATACCAGAATTTTCTGCATCTGCCTACAATAGTAAAACAGATAATCTGAAGGAATCCTGTAAAGATGTCAGATATGACTATTTCTCTTTCAAATTAAATTCTGGTACCAAAGAATTAGTTTGTTTAAATTAATATAACTGTCAATCAAAAACTGTTGTTTTTAATGGAAGTAAATGGGACACTTTTGGCTACAAGGGTCGCCAGCGTTTGTATCTGGTGCTACTTAAAAAATACAATTGGAAGCAAATGATTTTTTTGTTAATATCTTACATATCCAAGGCTCTATCAACCACCAAAGCCCCATCCCACTACCATTTGTTATATGAAAAATAATTAAGATTTTTTTGTAATAAATGATGCAGTCATTCAAATATTCAAGCCAGCATTTAAAGGGTTAAAATTCCAACAAAAATATTGAACGTTTGGTAGTTTCGAGCTGGACTTGAGTTGTTTAAATGATTCATTAAAAAAGTAGACAAAAATTAATGCGTGAGAATTTTATAACAGTTTCTTTTTACGTGGACACTTTTGTCCACGAGGATCACCAGAGGGAGCGAAATTCTTCTACCGAGTATAAAAGACATGACGGGGAAAGACATTGGATTTTTAAAAAATTGTCTACAAAGAAGAGTTATTGCAAACATTCATGCCCCTTGGTGCAACACAGCTGAAATGACCAAGTAAAAAAAAAAAAAAAAAGTGACCAAAATAGACAAAAGTGTCCTGAGGAAGGCATCAGGGTAAAAAACAACCTGACAATTGATTAAATAAAATCATCAATTTTTGTTTTTCATTTCTACATTTCCAACAGCTGTTCAACGAGGACGCACGTCAAACTCCCAGAGCAGCCCGGGCCAGTACCTGACCAACGGCACCGACCCGTACAACGGCCAGCCCTACCTGTCCGGCTTCATCTCCCTGCTGCTGCGCGCCGAGCCCTACCCCACGTCTCGCTACGGGGCCCAGTGCATGCAGGGAAACAACCTGATGGGCATCGAGAACATCTGCGAGCTGGCGGCCAGGCTGCTGTTCAGCGCTGTTGAGTGGGCAAAGAACATCCCGTTCTTCCCCGACCTGCAGCTCATGGATCAGGTGAGTTAGCCGCTCTGACTGCTAATGAGTCGCGTGGTTCATATATACTTTTATAAACGATTCAGAGAATATGAGCTTTGATTATTGCCTGAAATTCTTCTTATTTACATCAAACTTAATAAAAGCAGGAACGCAATGACATTTCATGAAGCATTATAAAGATATTCTGTGAGATTTCACACCTTCTGCTTCCTCTTCAGCAACTATCTGAATCAAAAAGCAAACAAAAGATCCCATTTGTGTTTTCTCTCTTTTAATAAGATTCATAAAAAGCCATTTGGCAGAAACAAGCAGTCTCATATTCACTGTGGACGGAGCTGACATCAATCCCCCTCATGCAGATTTACACCCACAGCGAAGTCTTGGCTGACCTATAAATATGCACACACACACGTTTGGCAGACACACTCGTCACAAATATGTCATGCTATAGCTGCACCAGATCATTAATGTATCATTAACGCCAAGTCAGCGGGTAAAATATAGCATATTTTCCCTCCGAGTAAACGCTTCACTGTTATACTACTGTTTGCATTCCTTCCACAAACCTTCTTTTGGGTATCAAAAAGTTCACTTCATGCCTGGATTTTCTGCACCAAATGCCAATTAATCAAGTTACCCCCTAATTTTGTGACCAGTTTAACATATTATGATTAAGGTCATCCTTGAAATGTTTCCATTTTATCTGCAAACTTTATGGTATTTTTTCATTTTTACTGCATTTTATAGGTTTGCGTGTCTCCTCCTTCTTTCATGAACTGATTTTCAGACAGTTGGTTAAATAGCTAGTTAATGCTAACTCCAAAAGTGTCCTGCATGAAAAATAACTGAGGTACTGCACAATTTAAACAGAGAAAAGTATCCAGGTCCTCTTCAAAACTTTTATGAAGTCTTCTTTTATCCTTAAAATTCACCTCAACTCCGAGTTTGATTGAATTCAGCTGAGTAGTTTTTGCATAATTCTGCTAAAAGTCAGACAAACCAGCAGCGGTGATGCCTCGCTGGAGGAAGAAAGAATTAAAACTGCCAAACTCAAGGTGTACAGCTCCAATCTGATATTTTACATGCAAGTATTTTAAAGATCTTTGGAACCATCTGGACTAGAGCCCCGTGCCGCAGCGTCTGTAATCACTCCAACGCTGCCTGTGTTGTAGGTGGCGCTGCTGCGCATGTCGTGGAGCGAGCTCTTTGTCCTCAACGCTGCCCAGTGCTCCATGCCGCTTCACGTGGCGCCTCTGTTGGCGGCCGCCGGCCTGCACGCCTCGCCCATGTCTGCAGAGCGCGTTGTGGCCTTCATGGACCACATCCGAGTCTTCCAGGAGCAGGTGGAGAAGCTGAAAGCCCTGCAGGTCGACACCGCCGAATACTCCTGCCTCAAGTCCATCGTGCTCTTCACATCTGGTGAGTCTGAATGAAACACCAGTAGACAAAACCTTAGTGTTGTCCTGGATACGAAGTAAGAACAGCAAGCTGGATGCTTGGTTAGCAGGTAGGGAAATCACAAATCGAATGAACATGCTCCTGCAAAAACAAACTAATGAACTACTCGATCCTCTGGGGCCTATAAAGGTATTAATGGTCCTTTTACTCTACTTTTGTTTTTACCTTTTATATTTAACTTTTAAAACTGTTTACCCGCCTTGTTTGATGTCATTCTTTTCAGCACAACCTCACCAGTGTGATTTTACTGTTATTTTTTCATTTTGACATACTGTATTAACACAGTTGGCTGAAAACCATTTTAAAAAAAAAAAAACATGTAGAAATCCTTAGATTTTTCATTGTGAAAACCACAAACTTGTTTCACGAACCATTTTAATAACTAAGAATGCAAATATAAGTAGTTAGTTTTAAAAATATTTGGAAAAATTTGCCATCAAAAGAGATATAAAAAAAGAATTACATCAAAATGCAACAAAGTCTAAGGTGTTTTTTCCCCCCAACTATTTACAGAACAATCAATAATCACCATAAGATGCCTCAAAGACTGATTGCTCCAATCCAAAATGACGGTTCCTGTCCATCACAAGACAGACAGGACATTACATTAGGTCTGATATTTCCAGGGTGTTAGTCCTCCTGCCCAAAATTATGTGACAACGTGATGCATTTGGTTGCTGAGGAAGAAGGAAGGTGGCAGAAGTAACCAAAAGTTCACCAAAATCAGATTTCAGGGCTGCCTCCTGCCCACCAGGAGGCAGCCAAATGCATCACGTTGTCACATAATTTTCTTATTGGTCGATGTGTTGCATTTTTCTACCAACAGTAAAGAGGTTGTTCGGTTTGTGTGACACTTTTTTTTTTTTTTGCTTACGAGCACTTTCCATAGAATTTACCAAACACGCATTAAACATGTATGTAATATCAGTTGGAAAACTAGATTGTACATTTTACATCATAACTCCGCTTTTATTTGGTCTATTAACACGATTTAAAAACTGGTTTATAGTTTGAAGTCTTCACTGTCCAGTGAAGTTGGAATGGTGTCTGAGTCGCTGCGTTTAGCTGCGATGTTATCTTAAATCGGACATTGCGTCCAACGGCCCCAGAAGTTTAGCATTTTATGGATAGAAATATCTGCAAACTTTGTAACATAAGTGTTATTCACAGTTCCACAAACAGTTCCTCCTGAAGACTTATGCACATTCATCTGAAAAGCTTCAAGAATTCAAAGTGAGATTCTGCAGACTGAGGTGGATATCACAAAGAAACTCGCTCTACAACAGAATCAATCTGAGACCTTTTGTTAAACATCTTCATCTTCATCATAGAAACACCAGAAAGAAGACACACATCCAGAAATCCACTGAAACGGGTTCTGGTTCAGATTAAAGTGTGTGTGTCTGTAGAAAGTGTCACTCTAAGTTTAATTGTTATATTTTGGTGTTTTTTATCATTATTTTACATGTACTTATGAACAGATGTGATGAACCACGTCTGACTGTGCTGTGGGTATTTGACACGGCAACTCTGATTACAGCAATCACTGGTCTGAAAAACAGCAGAGTAGTTGAAACATTACAGCAAATAACATCCAACGTGGGTGCACGGTGTGTGCATCCACCCTTCTTTTCCTTAATTCCTTTGCCTGTCCAAGATGTACCCTGCTTCTCACCTGATAATTGCTAGGATAGGCTTCTCATGTCACCCTGGATTGGAAGAAGCGGTGTAGAAGATGGATGGATTTAAAATGATTGCATTTAAAAAAAAAAAAAAAAAAAAAAGCTTATTAATGTTAAACACAAGCACTCACAATTTCTAATTCATAGCCTCAGCAATTCATGCAAAAATATGTCATTTCCACTCCGGAATAGTCTTATGATAACATTATAAGAGGATAGTTGAAAATGTGTAAAACTGTTTGGTAGCTACAGTATAATTAACGCTCATTTGGTTGTAATCTGATCTCCACATGGAGTTTCCTCCACATTTGAAGACTAACATGCGTTGACTGCCCACTATCCAAATATTCAAAGCATTTAAGTAAATCTACATGGTGAACTTGTTTGAATGGACCACAGTCTTCTAATATACATGCATCATGTCTGCAGTCATGTTAGCATAACTAGTTAGCTGAGTTTTTATACTTTGCTGCACAGCTCACCAAATCCAGACCTCTTGGGTCAGTGTCCGGAAGGTTTTCATCATTTCCCTGCTCCAGCACACCTGAATTAAATGTATTTTAATTTAATTTTAAAGTAAAATTTAAGCCCAAGAGGTCTGGATTTGGTGATCCTTGCTTGGTCGGAAATACTATACCAACTGTACCAAATATACCAACTATTATCATCCAATAATAGTTGGATGAAAGCTAATGTTAAGGCTGGCTGTGTTACCTGTGCAGGATCAGCTCCCATACTGATTGTAGCATGCATGCTAGTTATGTGCCATGCACATCTAAGCCACAGCTTGAACTGTGCTGCAGCCAAGTTTGAGGTAAGCATGAAGAAAAGCAGCTCTCTGAACAAATACTCGGCGAAAATATCATGTTATCATACCAGCAACAATACCCCTACCCTGCAGAGTTAGTGTGGGCTGTCAGTAACAAACATGTACAACTGAGCTAACTTCCCTTACTGTTTCTCGTTGTGTAAGAAGATGATCCATGCGTCCAAGTACAGATGGCCGAATTTGACCCTCACCGTACACCTTTTGCACTTGTGAATGCGTGACTCACTTTGGAAAGTGACTCACAACTACAGAACCTCAGAGGATTACCAGTAGATTCTGGTGTCAACACATCACAGTAGATCTCTGCTGTGAGTGAGTCAATGTTGGCGCGAACAGAAGAGGAGGAATTAGAAAGAGGCTAATCTGACTTCTGTGGCACAAGTTAATTCTGTTGACTGGTTTATTCATGTCAACATGGTTGCTTTGAATACAGAGTATCATGTAAACAACTTAACCTGAATTAAGAAAATGTCAGTCAGAGGGATTTCCTACTTTAAATATAGAAAGGGGAAACTCCTTTCCAATGATAAAATAGCTTATTTAATCAGAGCACAGAAGTAGATAACACGCATGTGTAATTGCATCCTAATTGTGTGTGTGTGTGTGTGTGTGTGTACTGTACACTATCTCTCTTTCTCTCTACATATGTATATACAATGAGTACGGAAGGTATTGACCCCTTTAAACTTTTTACTTTTTGTCTCATTCCAGCCATTTGCTAAAAAAAAAAAGCTAATTTTATTTCTCATTATTGTAACTCAGCACCCCATCTTGACTGAAAAAAACAGAAATGTAGAAATTTTTGCAAATTTATTAAAAAAGAAAAACTGAAATATCACATGGTCATAAGTATTCAGACCCTTTGCAGTGACACTCATATTTAACTCATATGCTGTCCATTTCTTTTGATCCTCCTTGAGATGGTTCTACTCCTTCATTGGAGTTCAGCTGTGTTTAATTAAACTGATTGGACCAGAACTCTTCCTAGACCCGGCCGTCCAGTCAAACTGAACAATCGTGGGAGAAGAGCTTTGGTGAGAGAGGTAAAGAAGAAGCCAAAGATCACTGTGGCTGAGCTCCAGAGATGCAGTAGGGAGATGGAGAAAGTTCCACAAAGTCAACTATCACTGCAGCCTCCACCAGTCGGGGCTTTATGGCAGAGTGGCCCGATGGAAGCCTCTCCTCAGTGCAGACATATGAAAGCCTGCATAGAGTTTGCCAAAAACACATGAAGGACTCCCAGACTGTGAGAAATAAGATTCTCTGGTCTGATGAGACCAAGATTGAACTTTTTGGAGTTAATTCTAAGCGGTATGTGTGGAGAAAACCAGACACTGCTCATCACCTGCCCAATACCATCCCAACAGTGAAGCATGGTGGTGGCAGCATCATGCTATGGGGGTGTTTTTCAGCTGCAGGGACAGGATGACTGGTTGCAATTTAAGCTTGCTCAAAACGGTGCTTCTACTCAGTACTGAGCAAAGGTTCAGTTTTCTCTTTTAATAAATTTGCAAAAATCTTCATATTTCTGTTTTTTTTCTGTCAAGATGGGGTGCTGAGTGTACATAAAATTAACTTTTTTTGATTTTGGCAAAGGGCTGCAATGAAACGAAGTATGAAAAGTTTAAAGGGGTCTGAATACTTTCCGTACCCACTGTGTGTGTTTATATGAAGAGTTCATTTGCAAAAACAGTTAACCAGCATTTAGAAAAAACAGAGTTAACTGCTTCTGCAAATAAACTCTTCCTTTACTTTTTGAAATTTTCACCAAATCACACTCGAAGTACACACATGAAGTAGAGGGTGTTGATGATATCAAATGGAGATAGGAGGTTTGTACCTGACAGCGACAAAAAGCTGTTGAAACTCTGTTTTTTCTAAATGGTGGTTAACTGGTTTTTGCAAAAGAACTTGTCATAGGATATGTGTACATATGTATGTGTATGTATGTATATATATATATATATATATATATATATATATATATATATATATATATATATTTAACTTTAGTAGACTAGACTACTGAAACCCTGTTCTTACATGTCTCCCTAAAGTCCTTCAGTTTAGTCCAGAATGCTGCTGATCCTCACAGGCTGACATCACAACTGTCTTAATGTGAAGCTGAAATTCAGCTCTGAGTCCTGGACTTCTCCCAGATTTCTGTCTTGATTTTAGCCTTTAAGTTGTAAAACAAAAGTTAATGTATTTTCTGCATATAGCAGTACTAAAGAATAAAAAAATCTTGTTTGACAATGTGATTAATTTTAGATTGTTTTGACAGCCCTATGTATAATATATATATATATATAATATATAATTATCCTGTACTGTACATCTGTACATGAAATGTGCTATACAAATATCCTTGCCTTGCCTGCATATTGGCTTAAAGAAAACAGGATTGCTGCTCTGAAAGGCACAGAAAAGGAGTTAATAGCACCGTTGAGGTTGTAGGACTTTCTTCTCGTAGGCAGAGATGTCCTCCAAAAAATGTGGTTTGTATTATGGTCCAGTTCCATCACATGTGGTCCAGGTGTTCACAGCAGTTGGGAAGTACTTCAGATTTGTGGTACAACTCTTCCCCGCTATGAAAAAACAATTGTCTACTAACCATTCCTTAACAGAGATTGGGAAAATAAAGGTAATACAGCTCTTGGGGATGTTCGTGAGGCAGGTACAGTAATCTCCTTAACTTTCCAGATTTGGCATCTCGATATGTTGTCAGCAAACACTTCTGATTTTTCTACTTTAGATTAAGATCATCTTGGGTTGTTTGGGGGACAGAATCAAAGGCTCATTCCATTTCAGCCTGGACACAGAAACTCACAGACGTATAGTTTCATATATATATGACGAGCTACTTTCTGAGAAACGTGTACCTACAGCAGGAATGAAAGCCTGGAAGCAGGATGCCACAGGGCCAGGGCAAAATTTAGATTGGAAGACGATTTGGGATGATGTCGGGTCATTGAGGAACCCAAGTTATCTATGCAAACACCTGTTCTTTCTCAGAGCCTAAAATGGGATTAACGCCAGACCCAGACTGCTCTTTTCATCCCCATGGAATCTTTGGCTGTTTTGCACATGTTGTATGGGAACGTCCAGGAATAATGGACTTACAGAGGAAAGCAATAACTACTACATCCACGCTAACAGGGGTACAGTTTCCGCTGGAACCTGTTGAACACCTTTGGAATAATGATTTACAGCGTTTCCTTCCCAGAAGAAATCCATAAAATATGGCTGGCAGGAACAACTGCAGCAAAGAAAATGGTTGTTCTTTGAAAACATGGGTGAGATTGAATTGTCGATGCATCTGAAGTTCAAATGTTATTGAGGAAAACAACAAATTGCCAGTATAGATGAACGTAAAGTGCAATGATATCGACACCATAATGAATAATTTACATTATAATGAGATAAAAGCAGCTGTTCCACATATTTAAGCTCATTGAATAAGCAGAATCACAGTTTTGTCATAACATGTCAAAACTGTCCTTTAAAATTCTAATAAAACGAACAAACAGTGTGATGTCTTCCCAAATGCCAGTGGACCAAGCAGCTGACAGAAGTTCTTACGTAACTATTCAGTGTGACTGTTGAATAGGTCGTGTTTTGCATCTTGCCCCCATCTGTCTTTTAAAATAAGAAAAATTACATATTTTGCATAATTTGAAACAGTCATGAATGCTCAGATACTGTAAAGGTGTGACTTTTTCAATGCTCCAAAAATGCAGTGATGCGTGATATTATCGGCTCAATATCATATCAGACGATATTGACTTTAAAACTGAATTTGATATGATTTATTTGATAGGGACAGAGCATATAAAAACTTCTGAATACACCAGATTTAGCCAAAAGGTTTTTCATCTGTGATCCCTCGCCAGATCTTAAAGGTACAGTATGTAAAAAATCAAAGGTCAATGGCACAATAATGTGATATATAATTCAAAACTGTTTTTCTATTGATGTGTAATCGCTGCCCTAGAATAGCTGTTATATGTTTGTTTTCTTAGAATAAGTCATTTTTATCTACTTGTTGGGGAGCACACATATGGAGGCTGCCATATTTGTTCCACCATTTTTACTACGGTGTCCCTGAATGGACAAAACAATGTGTGTGAAGTGAGAACCCTCCGAACTTTCAGGCTGCTGGACCAGCTTTGTTGGTACTACCTGTGGAGGTATTTTTAAAAAAATATAGCTTTTAATAAAAATATTACATATTCAACCTTTAAGTCATATGAGAGAAAACATATTTTCTTTCAAATACCCATCTTTACTACTAGATGTCAGTAATCATTACATACTGTGCCTTTAAAAGGCTCCCTGAAATAAGGAAATACAGAGATATCAAATTGTAAATAAAACAGTTATATAGCTTATTGGGTAATTATATTGATAACAGTTGTTTTTGGTGGCGAACCTCCTGTTTTTTGTTTCTCCCTCTATGCAACATGACGTCTCCAGTAATTACTGGATCTGCAGCAGATGCAGCAGAAGTTTTTTTTTTCTTCTAATTTTGCAGAAGGAATGAATTAGGGATGCAACAATATCGATAAAAGGATAAATCTGGATATAATTCCCTGACATTTAGTATTACTGATTCAGATTTTAATTATCGTAAAACCATGATTATCGCTCTTTGAAAAACTCAGTGATGCTGCTCATTGCCAAGAAAAGCAGCATTACAACATTGAACACTGAACCTGACAACAATGACTGTAACGCTACAGAAACACATTCAAATACTAATATTGTCTTACAACTTTCCCCCTTTTTTATTGTTTGTCGGTCACGGTTGGTTCACGTTATGCATGAAAAAACATGACTTATTGTTCCTTTATCACAAAAAATCATGCAGGTGTTCCCAGTAGGGATGCACGATAATGGAATTTTGGCCAATGTCCAATATGCCGATATTTCAAAACTCATGTGGCCGATAACTGACATTGATACCAATATTAAAGCTGAAAAAAATAAACGATATTCATTCCTTGTGCAATATTAGAAAAATACCTCAACTTGTGTTATTTATAACAAGTCAAACTTAATGACAGTTTTTCAAACAAAACTAATAGGATACTGTATATATGCATTATATCCTAGAATGACCTGGATTTTCTTCTCCCAAGAAAAAAAAAGTAACAATACCCCAAAACAGGGGGTATTTGGTAGGGGTTGGAAAAAATATTGATACACTGAAATATCGTGACACTGATATCATATCGATATTTAAGAATGCGGTGTCGATCTATTTTACTAATGAAATCTCGCATGCAAGACTTTGTCGTTTTGTTATGAAATCTTGCGGATTTTCGTGAAATCTCGTGAGATTTTATAAACGAACGATGAAATCTTGCAAGATTTCATTAGTAAAATAGATCAACATCGCATTTTCAAATATCAGTTTGAAATATGCATATGAAAATATTTTAGTCTATCGATATTTTTCCCAGCTCTAATATTTGGTTATTTACACAAATGACTGTGTATAAACTCTGTTCACACAGAACATCCTAAAAGAAACTGACTTTAGAAGTTTAAAGTCTTCAAAAAATAATTTTTTGAAGAAGTTTTTGTTTTTTTTAGACTTTAGAAACAGCAGCCTGATCGATGAAATATCGGTGGGGTGGCTGATGTCCGATACTAAGTTTTAAGGCCGATATAGGCCGATACCAATAGGGGGCCGATTATATTGTGCATCCCTTGTTCCCACCTAACAAGTTATGGTATATTATTACTCTTTTTCCTGTAAGAATGAGCTGAATTAAGACAAAAAGCTCTGAACGGTTGTCTCTTGGCAGGTGATATGGTGCAGCAGCTAATGAACAAAGGTAAAACATGTAGGAGAAAAGAGAGCATAGCTCTGTATTTTACTTTTTAAAATTTCTTTCAAATTGAACCACTGCGGCAAAGACTTGTGCCATGTTCAAAGTGATGCGTATGTATGCGGGTATTTCCCATTCAGATTGTTGTTACAGAAAAGCCTGGGGGAGGTCACTCACACATAAAGCTGATATGTTAACTTGTCGTCTGATTGTTGGGAAACAGCACATATTCAAAAGAAGATTTTTATAAAAGGTAGTGTGAAAATGTAGAAAGAAATGTAACATCCTCACATTTTTTTGCATATCTGAGCCGAGTGGCAGCGAAGCCTCATGCAGGTTTATTTCCACACATGCTCCACCAAACAGCAGAGCAGGACTTAACGCCTGTTTTTAACTGTGACAAGTGGAGAAGAAACTACTACAAAAGAAACTGCAAACAGACATCAATGTTTAAACGGGTAAAAGCCCCGCGCTTAATCCACAACCTTTTCACCTCCACGGAGGCTGACCGGGAGGTGACCTCCAGCGCTGCAGCAGATATCGTCTCATTGGCTCCGTATGTAAATTCTGCTGCTTCAGTCATCCTGCTAGTCATGGTCCTTGCCCTCCATGAATTTAACTGTAATTTGATCCTTCCGTGATGCTCTAAAAGGCATCTATTGACCATTGGAGCGGCTTGTGCCTCACTTTAACCTCTTCTCTTACTTTTTTTTTTTTTTTACCTCAAGTTTATCTTAATCCTGCTCACGTAGGATGTGGGAAAGAGCTTTTTTTACTTTGTACTAAAAAAGGGACTTTGAATAATGTCACATCTTTTGTTTGTGATATATGCAAGCAATCTGGACACAAATTAACCCCCGAAGTGCCAAAGTAGTAATATTGCACCAAGCAACGTAAGTGCATGAAACAACCCACAACTCCAGTAAGAGAGCCACTTTATTCCCCAGGACGGACACTCTGTATCTTCAATCCTTATTTTTGTGTGTCTGTGTGTGAATGGGGGGGGGGGACCTGTTCAAAGTTTATGAGAAAAATTTGAGTTTGAAAGAGATGATGATCTCAATTCTTTTGTGATTCTCACTGAATACGCAACAAAGATGAGTAAATTTACTCCCATCATAAGCTCATTTTTCTCATTTACTGTATGCCTTTATCCCTAACCACTTCCATGCTGCAGCCTTTTGAATTCTTTGCATCAAATTTAAGCATTTTCTTTCAAAAACTCTGGTGCCTAAAGGGTTAACTTTCTTCTGTTGATGATATAATTTGAATAAGCGATTTATTGCCCCAATCAAACCTCTATAATTCACTATAAGTAACTCAGTACTTCGTAATAACAAAAAAAGCCATCTGCTAGCACATATTTGAGGCTGCCCTTATATTATGTGGTGATGTTTACCCCTCCCCCCCAACAAGCTACGGACAACATTAAATCAAAATATAATCGTTTTTTATCTCGGCAAACCCCTTGAGATAGTCATTGTTTTGATCCTGCTTACACACAGACCCTGTTGAGGTTTATCCTTGCAGTCACTGGGCTCCAGCGCTAGCCAAAATACTGTCACATCTGGGATCCTTCACTGAGAGATCATGCTTTGTGACCCAGGAGGAAACGGATGGTGCAGAAGCCAACACTGATATGCTTCTTTTCCATGTTTTTTCTAATTGCATTTTTCTTCGTTTCCACCGTGCACGGCCTGTCAGATCCACTCTGCAGCTATGTCGCGTCTCAAGCAGCCCTCCTCTGACACGTGGGTGGCTGTGGATCCACCTCTCCCCTCTCTCCCTGCTTTCATCAGTCATCTCTCCTTCATGATCCCATTTATTATTGAAAATAGTCAGCCCCCCTCCTCAACCCCCTCTCCTCCTCCCTACGCTCCCCAAACCCCAAACTTCAAGCCGAGTCCAAGCCCCAGGACCCCTGCCGCCGCCGCAGGAGTTGAATTATGTATGCTACGTTTCAGTGAGAGGGAGGATTCGCCGTGACCTACATAACCCCTGTAGCCCTGAGCATCTCATGCGACGGCTCTGTACGGGCAGATGCACATGCTCACACACTTCTAAAAAAAAAAAAGAGAGACATTGAACCTCGTTTCATCCTGTGAAAGATTTCAACCCTGAAAATGTGAATATAAAGGAGGCAGACACACACACACACACACACATGCAGCAGACCTGCTAATAAACCTGACTCCTGCAGTCCTGGTAGGATGACCTAACAAGCTCAGACAAACACCAATTGTCTCTCACCTCCCTCTGAGTCCCCTCCCTCTCCTCCTTCCCCCCCGCGTGAAAGCCAGGCCCATCAAGCCACATCAGGGAGCGGGCATCTCAGTCCTGCCACCCCGATCCTCACCCCCTCTGACCCGGTGTGTGCCCACAGACCAGACAAAAGAACACGGTGCTTGGCGTGGAAGGGCGCCCACAGAGCTGTCGCTTCAGCACGCGAAGTGGTCTCAGTCGCACAGACAGCTTCGCTAATCCCAACCAGGCAGCGACTGTCTTGTCACGCAGGACCAAAAATGGCAGCCTGACAAAAACGCAGTCCAGCCGCCCCCCGTGTGGAGGGAAATATAGCCAAAGTGGGAGCAATTATTCACACAGAATGACGAGAATAGAGGCCACTGGAGGTGGGGAGGGATTGACACGCTTGATTAAAATATGGAGTAAATGAAATCCTTTTTTTGCAGCGTGAAGCTGAGGGCTGACAGGGCTGGGTGTACACCGGGGACAGATCAAAGCGTGTGATGACCCGGGGGACCTATGACGCAAAGTGATGGGTTAAAACTCAGACTGGCTCTTTTAAATGGAAAGAAGGCACTTGGGAATAAATTGCCTTCATTAAGTACCTGTCCAGGAGATGTGGGTTCACGCGGTGGGCAGTCGCAGAGCACCCCCACTCAACAAAGCGCAGTACAGTAAAAATACGTCTTTGTTTAGAGTTCACACATTTCTGACCTCCTTTACTAAATCCCCGTGCTCTACTCTCCACACAGAGGGTGTGAAAAGTATCACACACAGCGTTACACTCTCTGTGGGTTGTGCGAGACGCTGGCCAAGGCGGGGGCCGGCGGGAGGGGAGGTATGATGAGGTGGAAAGCAGAACATGACCTCCAGCTGAGGGGAAAGTGAGCACTGTAGTGTGCTGTGAACACAGACCACAGGGGTGAAGGAGATACGCATCTCTGCAGTGACAACCTTGATTTAGTCAAGTTTGGGGAAGATTCCTCCGACTCAAAGAGGTCAGGTCTTGTAAATTTGATCATAATATCTTTTATGATGCAGACATCAGTCTGCAAATACTAGAAATGATGTTGAAAAGCTTTTTCCTATGTGAAGGTTTTTGATTTGAAGGAACAGTACACCCACAGAATGATGTACCTTCATTTTCTACTCACCCTCATGCTGAGCAAAACTCTGGAGCACTTCTGTAATATCTGAACTGCAGTCGGAGATCGGAAGGCTTTTTGTTATCGGCCAACTTTCATATAATGAAGTTCACCGGCGCTCGACACAAAAGTCCATAAAAGTCCACATAAACTTATCAGTATTCCTCCATACTGCTCGTCCAATGTAATCCAAGTGTCCTGAGTGGGTAGCGTCCATAATTTACTAGAAACCACATAATTTAGTATATTTTTAGTGCCTAAATAATAGAACATCTTACTTCCGCGATGCGCGCCGATGCAAGTTCATGACACTACGAAGCAGCCGCAGCAGACGAGATCGCGCGTTCTTTGTTTGTTTTGAATCAATAGCCAACCCTCTTGTGTTTGTCCGCAGCTCGTTCGCTCTTAGTACAATTTAGTACAATGTAATCAGCATATTTCTTCTTCTACGCTTGCATTATCGGCACAGTAGGCACTGAACGCCATGGCTTCTGTAGTGTTGTGAACTCGCATCGGCGGGCATCGCAGAAGTAAGATGTACTACTGTTTAGGCTATAAGAATACACTAGATGATGTCGTTTCCAGTAAATTCTGGACGCTACCCACTCAGGACACTTGGATTACATTGGACGAGCAGTATGGAGGAATATTGACAAGTTTTTGTGGACTTTTATGGACCTTTTTGTGTTGAGCACCGGTGAACTTCATTATATGAATGTCGGCCGATAACGAAAAACCTGTCCGATCTCCGGCTGCATTTTAGAGATTAAAAAAGTGCTCCAGAGTCTTGCTCAGCACTTCACCTTTAATGATGTTCCTATTGAGGGTGCTTTCACTTTTCCTTTGCAAGGCTGAACAAAAGACAAACACATGACTGAGATGAAGACTCTGGTGTGTAGCGTTTAAAGATGTTATTACCAGTTGTCGTCTTTGCTTTATCAGTTTTGGATCAGTTTTAGCTCATTTGGTGGATATTTGTTTAATGTTATGGTTTTTCCTTATTCCAGGGAGCCTTCGTAAAACCAGAGACAACAGATAAAAACTAGCCCTTTGTCTCAATCTGGCATATTTACAGACATCTTTTTAAAAAATAATATGCTCTGTCCATGACAAAGAAACAAACCAAACGGCAGTTTGGTTTGATGGACATATCATCATTTAATCAATAAGAATGGGCCATTCAAGACGATTGGATGGGGTTTTTCAGTCCTGTCTGCTCCACAAGTAACTAATTTTTTTTAAAGTTTTGTGTCAGAACATTTAATTATTTGGCTGCAATCGGGGTGTGAAGAACATTTCAAGCAATATAGTAAAAAAAGCTTCTGAAAAGCATCATCCACCCCACCTTTAAAACCCACCGGGACAGCAGGTCATCGAATCACCGTTTGGAAACCCGGGACCGGACACAGATCAGTTTGTCATCCACTGTCATCGCAGAGTGAGGAGATTCCCGGCTTATTCTTGGTATTTCCTGTCAGAAAATGTGTCTCTGCGTCACAACTGAGTCTCTGGTTGGTTGAAAAGTGAAGATTTTCCAACTCGTGTCTGCTGTCTTGAACACGCATCATGCGCATCGAACACCAAACGGCTCAAAACTCGCCGCTAGAAGGCTCGGAGCCCCTTGACATGTGTTCACATAGACTTTGCATGTAAACCTGATGCCCTTTCTGTTTGGTCTGAATTCACCATTATGCATTCCACTTGTGCCTCTATGATCTCTCATTAGCATCTCGTTGGCAGCATACGGCCTGCTCAGTTCCGTGTTTACCACATTTTATTGGAAACATCTAATTTCAGCCACATGTGAAATATGATTTTGTAAAAATATCATGGTTGAAATCTTGCATGTTGATGTTAGAATCGTATTTTCAGCAGCTGAACGGTGAAAAATGCTAAAATGAGAACCTGACGGTGTTGGTTTAGATCTGAGTGTCTGTGGAAGCACCTGGTATCCTTAAAACATGCACACGGTTTATTTATTTTGCTGTCTGTGCCTGACGTAGCTGTCTGCAGCAGTATGAGAAGCAAACATCATAAAGCAGGGGTCATCACTGTTCTGCATGAGCGCCGCTCTGACAGGACAAAGACAACAAAAGAGGCATTTATACCACAAAGCACAAAACACCGACCAAATATCAAGCGTCTGATTCAGTGAGGGCAAACTTTTTCATCCATGATCCCCAAAATAACATGTTGGTGTTCGTACCCAAGTGCCAAAATTCCCTTTTTCCCTCCAAGATGTGCACAAATTCACATTTTTAGAATAGCACCTGTGATAACTTTGTTTCTGGAGACTGAGTGATCGTTTTCAAGTCTTACATTCAGAATTTCTATCAGAAGCTTCATTAATAAGGAGCATGAATGTTTTCTGGTGGGTTTGGTTCAGTGCAGTGACAAAGCACCTACAAGCCATAAATCCGCTTCTCTCACTGGCATAACGCTAAATTTGGATTTGAAGTAATAACTTTTATTTATTCAATAATTTAAAAATCTGTCAATTTCACAGATTCATCCTTTTGGAAAGATGACTTAATTTTGAAAGTCCCTGAACCCCCAAATTTGCTAAATGTCTGTTTTTTTGCTCGTGTCCTCGTGAAATGATGCTGCGACCCCCAGTTTGAAAACCACTGATGTAATTCATCCATCCATTATTTCCAAAATTTCCTGTCTTCCCCTTTGTTACAACCCCGAAACGGATTGAAAAGGAAGCAATAAAAAGTGGGACTTGCATCAGGCAACTAAAATCGGACAACTTTGAGCAGATCATAACAGTTAACCTACACGACTGTCTTACATCTTTAAAACGATTTTTACTGCCTGCATCTTCCAGACATCATTAGCTCACCATGTGGGGAGAAATGAAAACTTAAGTCACTCAAATGGAAACACTTTTCTAAAGTGTTTGCTGATGAAAGGGCGAGAAGATCCACCGCTCTCAGAGGAGAGACCGAAGCTCAGGGGCCGTAAAGTGCGGAAGATTAGAAAATGGCTCTACAGTCAAATAGATTTGATTTAATTCAAAAGGAACTCTCTCATCTTCTTGGTCCAGGACAGCTCTTCGGAGCTGATTATTTAATGCGCTGATGTAGCTCTGATCTCGACTGTAATAAAAATATTTACAGAAAAGCTCTGTAATGCACGAGTCTCCTGAGGTGGCTGGAAAATTCAGATCTCAGCTTCTCAGTTCAACTTCCTCACGGCGAAACCCAAACATAAAGAAGATATGAAGATAACTGAAGTCAGATAAGGCTGTCATCTTTACAAGAAGTTAGAATAAAAAAATATATATATTTGCACCCAATGCAACATTCATTTATAGCTACAGATCATATTAAACCCCAAAACCACAGAAAAGTTAAATTTATTGTCATGGCAGTTTTAAAGGGGGAGTAACATGCAAAATGGCCTTTTTTGTGCTTTTTATTAAGTTATTATATCATTCCCTGCCCATAAAACAAGCTCCAGGGTTTCATTTGACTCATTCACGCATATTTGAGAAATCCCTGAATCTCCTGTGGAAACCAACATGGCTGCCACAGAGCACCTCCTATACCACCAAGCTCCTCCCCCTCCTTTGCTGAGCTTCGCCCCACCAGAGCATGAGAGTGTTGTGATCATAGATATCATACATAGGGCTAGATTGTGCAAGCGGGGTTGTTCAGTGTAGCTACACGGCAGCCATCTTACTTCAGACAGATGGCATGTACTATTTAAATAACCATATCTGGCTCAATTTTCAACCGATTTTCAAACGTTTGATTTGTTATAAACATCAGAGATGGAGCTATGTTCCTGTGTACTTAGATGTGACTTATAATATCTCATATGCCACATCTAAGTATACAGGAACATAGCTACATCTCTGATGTTTATAACAAATTAAACCATTTGAAAATCGGTTTAAATTGCGGGCCTGTTGGTTAACAGCCCATGTATCCATCTAGCCTTTATTTTATTATATCTATGATTGTGATGATTGGGTGTGTCGGAAACAGCAGGAGGCATCTTAAAGAGACAGCAGTGAATTTTTAGGGCGTCAGATACAGACATGGAGTGATGTCGCATTTCTTTAGGTTGTTTTTTATGCACACTGCAGTTTCAAAACTACTGAAGGTAACACAGTTATTTGGTTGTGCCATAAAAGGGAATTATGTGCTAATAATGACATGAAACCCCCTCTATAAAGAATTGACTGGTTGTGCATTATTCTTTAATGAAATCATCAGTCATAATTATGTAAAAGTGGGACGTCAGGAACAAAAACAGGCAAAAACACTTATTTACGTTTCCTATTTAGTCTCTTAACTTTGTGAAAAATGGTTATTTTTCCTTCAAATGCCCCTCAAACTAACTGGAATTTAAAGCTTTACATTTCTCTGACATACATTTGTTCACAATTTGTTCATTTCCACGCAGAAAAATTATTTGTGGACATTTTTAAAATGGCAGGAATGTGAAAGGGAGCTACTGAAACATATAATAACGGCCCAGTTATCTAATGGTGAAACTGAATATCTTCTCTTGTAACTCCCCGTCCAGTCCGGTTTGACCCTTTTATAAGTTTTCAAATGTCCCTTCTTTCTTCCAGATGCCATGGGGTTGTCAGATGTCGCCCACGTTGAGAGCATCCAGGAAAAGTCCCAGTGTGCTCTGGAGGAGTATGTTAGGAACCAGTACCCCAGCCAGCCGAACCGCTTCGGACGCCTGCTCCTCCGCCTCCCCTCGCTGCGCATCGTCTCCTCTCCGGTCATCGAGCAGCTGTTTTTCGTGCGCCTGGTGGGTAAGACTCCCATCGAGACATTGCTCCGCGACATGCTGCTCTCGGGCTCCAGCTACAACTGGCCCTACATGCCCACCGTGCAGCGCGAGCGGCCCCTCTCCCTCCACTACAACGAGAACGGGCCCTGAAACAGCCAGACGGATTCAGACGTCCCTCTTTCCTTCCCTTCATCGTCTGCAGTCCACCCTCTTCTCAGCTTTCCTAGAGGAAGCATCGCCCTCACCATTCCACTCTGACAGACACCGTACATCACCGTCCCGGTCACACAAGCCGGCCAGTCATCCTCCATTGCCGACACAGAGACTTGGCGGTCCGTTGAAGTCCCTGAGCTGATGGCGCAGTCTACATTTGAGACGTGGCATGAGTTGGACAGGTTGGTAGAATGGGTTATTGCGCAGTTCACCAGCAGGTCTGTTGGACTCACGTCTGATGTCAGTCTCAAAGCATCAAACATCTGCGTAATGCCGGTGCTAAGCTTCACTTACAGAGGCTGTGCACAAGCATCTGCGTTAAACACAAACTGAGCAAGGGCTTTGCGGCTGGACTCTGCAGCCAAGAGCACGAGGCCTGTTGTACATTCACCAATTTTTGAAAAATCAACCAGAAGCCATTAAAAAAAGAGAGGATAAAAAAAAAAGACAAATGCCAAAATGTCTTGAACTTTTGCAGAGGACATGTTTTATTGTGTGTGTTTGTATTAGCACTGTTTATATGGAGAGAAACTCATGATTGTGTCCATATGTACAGTATATCATTGATACATAGGCGTCTAAGGCATTTTAGGGTTTTGTGGAAAAAAAAAAAAGCTCAGGTTCAGAGGGTGGGTAGACAGACAGAAAGACAGCCAGTGGACAAACCCAGCAGATTTTTACACTTATCAGCAGCCTGTGCCAAAGCTGACAAATGCGTATTGTTTGGAATATATTTGTGGCAGTGTTGGTATTGAAATTTTACTTTTTGGTTTGTCTATAATTTGACAACACTTGTTTTGGGGTCTCAGATGGGGGGAAATAAATTTGTAAAGAGATACGAATAAAAGCTTAGGCACTTGTATTGTGAACTAGTCAGACCACTTATTCACTCCTGTAAAATCACAGCACTGCTCGATTCTTTCTACCTTTGCCCCGTTCCATTGGCTTATTCGGGAAGCTCCTTTTAACTCCCGTCACGTTGCGTTCACAGGAGGAAGTCACACCTCATCGTCTTTGTGGGTTCTTTTTTTAAAATAATTGTCAATATTGGACCTTTTAGACTTGGTTGGATGGGGGTGGGGGGGCGTTATACAAAAATTAGCTGTACTTGCCTTAGAACAAAGTTTTGTCACTGAGCATTTATCTTATGACTGTGCCATAATCTCTTGTTACCTGTTATAACAGGTATTATGTCCTTCCAGGAGTGGAAATGAGTTTGCATGATGTCAGAATGTTAAAAAGTGATGCAGAGTCTGGATATTTTGGGTAAAATCAACAGACAATATAAAGAAAACATGTTTAAAACAGCAGTTTTGGCTTTAACATCATCAGCACTTGGAGTTTTTAGACCTCATGCAAGTTCATTTCCACTTTCTGGCGTTATTTTCGTGTAGGGAAGGAAAAAAAATCCTCAACTGGTATAGTTTGAGCTTATGCGGATACCACAGAGTAATGTATCACTAACCTCTGACAACCTCTTTATGTTGCAACATGATCCCTGTTGGAATTAGGACTGTGTCTTAGTGTAAGAATATTTTAATTCAGTTTTTTTTTTCTTCCTTCCTCTTGGTGGAAGAAAGTTTGTTTTTGTCACATTTCCAACGCGACACTGTAGGATCAACGTGGAGTATCAGTATTTGGAAAAGCCATCTGGGACCTGAGAAAGCTGTCTGTTCGTAAATAAATTCACAGAAAGTTTCTATGAGTTTGTTTTTATCCCCTCTACTTTTGTTTGAAGTATGGATTATCCATCAGTTAAAATAAAAATTTTGTTCACACTAAGTGTCTGTTGTCTTTTACTATTAAATGACCTGAAAACATCTCACCGGCCCCCCCTTCTAGACAGGGTTAGACCCTTTTTTCTCCAGAACTGCTTTCATTTTTGGCGTCATAGATCCAAGAAGGTTTTGAAAACATTTCTGGCAGATTTTGCTCCATATTCATATGATGACATCACACAGTTGCTGCATCCATGAGAATCTCCCGTTCCACCACATCCTAAAGCTGCTCTGTTGGACTGAGATCTGGTGACTGTGGAGAACATTGAAGTCCAGTGAATTCATATCATGTTCCAGAAAGCAGTTGATGATGTGAGCTTTGTGACATCATGGTGCATTATCCTGCTGGAAGTAGCATCAGAAGATGCTCCACTGTGGTCATAAAGGGTCAGCAGCAATACTCAGGTAGGCTGTGGTGGTTAAAGGTTAAAGGAACTTTTTTTTTTCCAACCTAGACCTTATTTCTAGGAGTTTATATGTGCTTTTACTCAGGAAAAATTTCTGTATCACCTTGACTCCTTCAGCGTGCATCCATACAACAGGAGAGACTGGGCATAAGGAATTGGCAGCAAAAACTTCATTTAATCAATGCTTAAAGCAGAACAAAGTAACTTTTTTACCTCAATAAATGCTTTTCAGAATCCCTGTGGGGCTAAATAAAGGGTTTATGGAGCGATTCAATGTTTCCTAGTCTTCCCCCCGGTGTCTCTGGTCTTGCAAGTCTGCCTGAGCAGACCTGACACAGATCTTGCAACAGAAACTGCTGTACGGCACTCAGGTCCCCTATCCACCGAGCTGCTTCCAGTGCTGGTTTGCACCAGAACCAGACTAAAAACTGTTTCTTTAGCTTCCCACCACCTAAACACCGTCTCCTGGCTCTCAAAACCAACTCTTTGCTGGACCAGAGTGAAAATCTGGTTCACGTAGCTTGTGCTGCCTGGATGCCGGGTGAAGCAACACCAAGCCTTACGGCCGAATAGGCTCAATAATCACGTATCATGTCAGCAAAAAGTAAATAAAAGTCTGTATTGTTACCTGCTACCCGCCAACACCAGAGAAAAATATAATCTACGGTGCATTTACCCGCAAAACGCGGGTAAAACGTCCCGCTGCAGGAGACACAGGACTCTGCTTTGAGCAGAGGGAGACGCGCTGCTGCTACCAATGTAGCAAAGTAGCATCAACAAGCTAGTAAATGCTTAGAAATATATTCAGGGATCAAAATAGAGGAAAGACAGGTAGAGAAGACTTTTGTGTGCTGTGGGAGTAACATAGTGAAAGGACGCCACTAGGGGGAGCCCCAAGCTGAAGTTACTGAGTTCTGCTTTAAGTGGAATGAACAAACGAACGAGTAATATTGTTCTGCGAGTTCAGAATTATCTCTCCGTTAGTTATTGGGGGGTTTCTCCAAATTCTACAGACCGCACGCCAGGGGCGGAACTACGGGGTGGGCACGGGTGGCCGCGGCCACCCCCACGCTTTAACCAGGCAACACTCAAGCAGTTACAGAGACCCCAAGCTGCTTCCAAATCACTTTTCCTCATTTTAGACACTAGCTACCCCATACAGTTGGAATTTTTAAGATTGGACATGCAGAAGTTGAAAATCCCACTTTTAAGCTTTTCTCGTTGAGATATTGCGATTCGGGAAAGCAAACTTCTGTTTCACAGGGGAGACCCCCAAAAATTTTACACAATAGCTACCTCATACAGTTGGATGTATATAATATATATATACATGCGCTGTGAGGTATCTACTTGTGGCCACCCCTATGTGAGTAATGGTCTCTCCCTGGCCACCACTCCGCCACTGCCGCACGCTCCCCAACGGGCACGCATAGCAGCCAAGGGGCAAAGTGAATTTTGAAATTGTAGTTCTTTCTTCATCCACTAAGGGCTCCAAAGCAGAGCAAATCCTCATAGACTCCCATGTTAAAAACGTCAACTTCACAGCAGAAATAAACAGGTTTACAGCCTGGTTCGAAAAATCATTTTAGTTTTATTAGGTCACGTTTACCTTCATGTCAACTGTGAGGGGTGTGAATTTTTTTATAACTCATCTGTTTAGATGTTATTTAATCATGAAATTACACATAATCAGGGGCGTGTCTTTTTGATTGACATGCAGCAGACCAGAAGCCAGCTGGTGGCTAACAGTTAGCTCCTTGTTTGCTCTCAGTAAGGTCTCAGTTTGTAGCACAGTAGCACAACGGTGGTTTTAAGTCAGATAATAGCAAATCCAAACATGTCTTACCTTTACACCGCCGCTTGGGAGGCTATAATCTTCGCTAGCTCTTGTTAGTTTTGAGTTAGCTCGGTTAGCGTTTAGCCCAGAGTACATTGGCTGTCAATTATTTGCCCCGCGGCTGTGCTGTGCCCATTTTAGTATTTTCCAGGAGTGACGACACACATGACACAGCAAGATGGCGACGGTGGGACATGCCGAACTGGCTTCACTTTTCTCTATTCAGATGCAACCGGATACTATGTCCATCTCTGTTAACGATCTATGGTCGCAGCACAGCTGGGAAGAGCAGCTCACTTCCCAGATGCCAACAAACTGCAATCCATGAAACTCTGAACTCACAGGACAATAGTACTCGTTTGTTCGTTCATTCTACTTAAAGCTCTGATGAAATAGGAGTTTTTGCTACAGATAATGTCTTATAGAGAGGCTGCCCCGTCTATGCATGCCGAAGGGCAACTCAGTGTAATATCTTTCGAAGGAGTCAAAGTGATACAGAAATTTTACCAGAGAGTAAATGCACATATAAACTCCTAGAAATGAGGCCCAGGTTGAAAAAAAAGAGAGTTATCCTTTAAACCAGTGGTTCGCAAACTTTTTCTGCAGGGCCCCCTTTTCATTGGCAATCCCCCCCCCCCCCCCCCATACCACCACTGTTACCACATGCACCAAAACATTTACCATGAGAGGATGACAAAATGCACATCATGTGGGAGGGGGTTAATGCCAACATAGCCCCAGTTTGGGAACCACTGCTTTCAACCATGCCACGTTGGTACAAAGGGGCCTAAAGTGGGCCAAGAAAATCCCCCCACACCATTAACCAGCAGCAGCCTGAAGCCTTGATCCAAACCAGGATGGATCCATGCTTTCATGATGTTTCCAGCAGATTCTGAGCCTAGCATCTGAATGTGGAGCTGAAATGGAGACTCATCAGACCAGCAACGTTTCTCCATCTTCTATTGTCCAGTTCTGGTGAATCTGTGTGAGTTGTAGCCTCAGTTTCCTGTTCTTAGCTGACAGGAGGCACCAGGTGTGGTCTTCTGCTGCATCTGGAAACCCATCTGCATCTGCTTCAAGGTTCAGAGATGCTATTCGGCTTACCGCAGTTGGAACCAGGGCTTATCTGACTTCCTGTTGCTCAAACATCTTAAAAAACAGTTTGCAGGATATTGATTTAAAGAAAAACCTAAACTGAAGCAGCATAGATGTCCAGAGACTTTTTGTCTGATAATTGCAACTTTTATGTTTGCAAGTTAGTTTCACACATTCACTGTTTGATAATGTGTACATCATATAACACCCATACATTACTTAATGTTGTAGTTGCTATGGAAAACACAGACAGAGGCGCAAATTAAATTAGAAGAAAACGCCTACATGTGTGAACCATTGTGATTTCATCAATGAGATAATGCAGGACGATGAATGAATTCCTGTTGCTGGACATTATAAAACAGCTACGCCACTATGAAACTCTCCGTAATGCTGGAATCGTCTCGAGAACAGATCATCGGTTAAGGAATGAGTCAGACATGAACTGATGATGTGAAGCAATCAGATACACTTCCAGAGAATTTTATTTCTGACATGTAGGTTAGATTACCCCCTAAAAAAACTGATACTAACCAACTAAAATCTGTAAGTAGCGGAATTGGGCATTTTAAAAGAAAATGTATTTAAACTTGTTGCAACATGTTAAAACCCCTCAAAATAATATCTATGTTTAATATTAAATATGCTTAATGCAAATGTACTGTAGCGCTACCAGCTGACCCCTATACAGGAGGCTTAAAGAAGGTGGGATTGTGGGTAATGTGGCTCTTTTTGGAAAGCTGCAGCTGATGAACGTCTTCAGATTAGCTTTTACCTAAATGTTATTTACTGTTTTCATTGTGTTAAATAGGAAATAAAGTATCAGAAAAAGTAAAATGACAGCGTCTCGTTATCAAATGCAGACAAGTTATCAGTCATTTTTTTGCAGCTCATGCACTGACGTGCACACTCTTAGCTCAGATTTTAGTTTTACTTAAACTATTTGATAAAAATGTACTAAAATAAAAAAGTTTGAAGTCATTACTAAGAAATACTGTGTACACTCTACTAATTTGTGGAAAAAGTTAAATGTGTGAATAATTTTAAGTCTGATTGACACAAATTTTTAAGTTTTGGTCATGACCACGCAAATGTAAATGCAACATTGGTTTTAATAGAATAAATTTTAGTAGATATAACTTAATTTAATTTAGTTGTTAGCAATACTAATCTGTATTTCACTTCAACTTTTAAGTTCAATGAAGTAGCTATTTTACAGGTTTTTCTCAATTGCTAAAACACTATTTTTGAAATATCCCCTAATTTTTTCACAACTTTAAACAAAACCTTTGCTTCCTGCTGCAAAAGGAAGTTATTGACTCAAAACAGCATCACCTGGCCTCAAAAAGCTACACTATTGTCAAATCATGCCCCAAGCACGGCAAAATGTAGAACACTACAGAGCAATCAGGAAACACTAGAAGGGATGAAGGAAAACAGAATTCTCAGAGCATCATGCTGTCAAAATGATTTTTAAAAACAATTTACATCAGGCCAAATGCATCATGTCACAACAGAGACAACTCGTAACATAAAGTAAAAGTAAAAATACTCCATTAAACATAATGAAAAAAAGAAAGTTCAACATGAGCAAACAGTATGCAAATGTCACTGGGCCACAGCATCGTGTCTCCTGGCTGGGTCAGGCCACAGAGCCTCGTCCACGTCACAGCCCACATTCTCCCCGGCCGAAAACGAGGGAAAAGCCCCCAGCATGCTGGATCCAGGCTCGGCATGCCTCCACACCTATCTAATCACAAGCTGATTCCATCGCTTCCAGGAGGTTTTCCCTGGCTTACAGCAATACTTTCAGTCTTTTTTACAATCCAAACATTTTTATAGTATACAGTCATGTAATGGGGGAGAACAATTACCTGTTCTCTTCTCTGAACGCCCGTATGATCAATGAAACGGAGAACCTACTGATGTTGGGTTGCACCCTTAGTCCGGCTTCTCTCATATCAACCCATGGTCGATCATAGTTTCATCCGCATGGACGGATTTCAACTGAACTGAAGGCTCTGCGTCGGACCTGATTTTGCCCTCTTCCACGTCCCCATCCTCAACCACCTCTTCTTCATATTCTTCCTCTCTGATTTCCTCTACCCATTGCAAAATCTTGACCTCCCACAGCTTCCTCAACTGGTTTATGTTGGTTCCCTCATCAGCCAAAGGTGAAATCAGTTTTGAGTCACTGTGTTTACTTGATAACTGTGTCTTAGTTGTGATCAAAGTATGCAACATGTGTTCACCATTTTGCACAGCAAGTGCATCACAATGCAAATGTGTTTGCCAGCAGTGTCTAGTGATGTGAAACGTGCTTTAGGTTTTGATCACAGGTGGACTGATTTGATACCTCGGTTGAGGTTTCTGAAAAATTGGCCTTGAGAATGAGATTTAGTGTTTTAGCAACTGAGAAAAACTGTAAGTTCACTCCAGTGAAATTAGTGATGGTGAGTGAGGAGGTTTCCCACAATGCAGTTCACTTCTTTTAACAAAAAATTAGAGATAATTCACAAATGAAGAACTTATAAACAATGCTGGTCGTGTCATGTGACTGCTCTGAACTTGTTTATTCCTGTATACAACACCTGCTGTCCAGTAGCTGCTGCTGCAAGTTTCAGCTAACCCGCCTATGACACATCTGTGCTAGATAGCAAAGACATTTTGTGTTCATTAGTTACATTATACAAGATGAACTTGAACCAGACATGTAAGCACAAACTTAAAGGGGAAGTTCAGGATTTTTGACGTAGGGCCTCATTTTCAAGTGAGCCAGAACGCTACTTATCACTGAAAACGGTTTCAACATATTTCATTCATTATTCTAGTTCCAGTGGGTCGCCAATGCTAATGCTAGTGCAAGTCAATAGGAATCTGCTAGCCTTTCATTAATAACAATCTTATCCATTTCACAGAACATTCGAGGCAAATCATTTATAACTTAAGATGATCTGTGTAAATGCTGTGTTAATAGAATAATGTTACAAATGAAACTAACCTGCGTTTTGTTGCATTTTGATTGTTGCTGCTGAGACACTTTACATAGTTTTACTTCCTGTATTTGGCAGCAGAGTGATGTCATCTGATGCATGAAGGAATCTGATTACACAAATTTAAAGTCTAAAATATGGCCACGTCTAAAAGTCATGAGGATATGTCAGATTTTAAAGATGATTTTGAACTTTTTTTCTTCAAACTAACTGTCACCATGTCTCTATGAACCAAAATACACTGGTAAAAGTAGTAAGCTGGTAAGAAACTAGTTCCTCAATATGTAATGCAAAATTTGTCATACAAGGCTAGTTTTACCTGTTTAACACATGAGTTTACTAGTTTAATACGACATTTACACAGATAGACTTGCTGATTTGACTCAGATCTTCTGTGGAGTGGATAAGATTGGTTTTAATGACAGGCTAGCAGATTCCTATTGACTCACACTAGCATTAGCAGAATATGGAATAATAACGGGATGAAATATGTTGAAACTGTCTTCAGTTATAAGTACCGTGGCTCACTTGTAAATGAGGCCCTATGTCAAAAATCCCAAACTTCCCCTATAACAAAGAATAGTTTGAGTCAAGCATTTCACCTAAATTATGTGGAATTAATCACCTACAGTTTCCTCTGCAACTTCATTCACTTACAGCTTTGCCACATTTATCATGTTCAGAAGAAGTTAAACTGAAACTATTCTAGTTAATTCTGTTTAGTCACTCCCATTAATGAAAACTTAATTTTCCTACTACTTTGAACTTAAAAGCTGAAGTGAAATACACTTTATCTTTAACTGCGCAGTGCTGATCAGTCTGTTGCGACATCACTTGGGTACGTAACCAGCGTCAGTACAGATTCTTGCTTTGAGTCACTAAAATTTTCAGCTCCCACTCACGAACTCTGACTCTGACCAGCTGATGCAGCACAAGATCAGAGCCTCTTTTACCTCATCTCATATTTACTCACAGAGCCCCTTGAAAAAACAACATACACAACATGGCTGACCAAAGTGCTGTAAAATAAAAAATAAAAAACATACTAACAGAGCACATATTAAAACCAGACTGGTAAAAACAAATAATAACAGAAAAAAAAATCCAGAGACAACCACAACAAATAAACAACAGATGCAACCAAATAAATATCATACACAAACTTGACATGGTCAAGAGTTTTTCCTCATCAAGTTTCACAGTTCACATCAAGTGAACGCTGCCTCATGGAACAACAACTGCCTGAAGGAGTGTTAACATCCCATAATCTACAGCTATGCATTTTAAAACTATGAGTACAGGTCAGGGCTGCTCTGTCTGAGTCTGGTTGGTCTGGGTTTTTCCACTCCCCCAATGGGATGTGGTGCAATCTGTTGGCCAGCTACCTTTTATGAACAAGGGTAATATAAACTGGACTAACGTGGATTATATGATGGATTCGTTTTAATCAGATTATAATTAGACTTCAATGAGTTGAACAGAATCAATTTGCTTGAGATTAATCTCATGAATTTGCATGTATTTTAAACTCATTCAGCAGATTCATATTCACTTCAGTTTTAATCATTTCAAAAGATGTTCTGAGACAATGGTTGGTCACAAGGAGAAAGGACTCAAATTCACGACCATAAAGCAGGCAAACAAGGAAATTAAGGTTTATTAATTAAACTGCAATGGCAGGACAATAAGCAAGAACCAAATAAAAACTTTAAACTAACTGCAGAAAACCTAACAAAGTAAAGCAGAAGACAGACTGAGACAGGATCAGTAGCTGGGTTCCCATCACACCTGGAATTGTGCAAAACCTAAATATAGCAATTAAAAACCACTAATGGAAACACCTACATTTTGAAAAAAATCTCAAATATCGCAAAAAAGTTTTTACGCTTTCATGAGGCATAAATTCAGACGTTTCGATAAAGCAGTTTTTTGCATAAGAGAAACTTTTTTTCGCAATAACTTGCCATCAGGCTTGACGTAGGGGGTTTGAAATCCAGTTATTCCTTCTTAATTATGATGAATATGATCATTTACAAGCATTAACTGTGAAATCGGAGTGATGGGGGAAGTTTAATGAGCTACGTATATGAAAAATCCCCAAATCACCGTAACTCAGCAAGCTGAGTTCATTTTGGACATTATACAGATGGTTTAAGTTTTTCATGTATTAATGACTGGCCACGAGCTTTTTATGACGTTTGCACACATTTGTAACACCACAACTCGGTTATCTCGTTCCCCCATGTTAATTATACACCAGGATTTAATAAAACGTGACCACGGATAACATCATATGACTGCGCCTTTGGTGCATCACCACATCAGTCAGGAACTGGTGCCGATAAAAGTGGAATAAAGATCCAGAAATGACATCCACTCTCCAGAAGTTGATCCTGAGGGGTTTTTAATTTGTGTTATACTTTGGGGCGTCTGTCCTGGAAGTCGCCACGAGTGTTTTTCCCTGCTGATGTGATAAGAGGCTCCGTCACATACGGACTTTACCTCTGAATTATCATCCGCTGCTTTCATCTACTGATGAGCAGCAGCTCTAAAACACAACATGGTTACATCTTCATCCTCCTCAAAGTGGAGTCTCAGGGGACGGGATTTTACCAGAATTACGGCTTATGCCATTCAGTGAAAACACCTACAGTACAGATGACTACTGTACTTTTTCTAAATTTAAGAAATATTGCTTTTATTTTTCGAAAAAGTGTAATGGAAACCCAGCTAATGAGGATCTGGTGAAAAAAGAAGAAAGAGGGAGCTACAGCTAAATCAGGAGCAGGTGTGGGCATCGGCAAACAGAAAACAGGTGTAGAGGAGCAGGAAGTAAACGCAACAGAAGGCATGAGAGTGAAACCGGCTCAAAAAACCTCCCAAAAAAACAGCAACTAAACCAGGACTCACAAATCTAGACTCCAGATCTGAGTGACGCATCACTTCACCCACTTTGCAGTTTTGTTTGAGCCTCTTTTCCATCAGTCCTACAAACCTCCCATTACTCACCTGAACAACCTTTAAATAACCTTCTGATTGTAAGTGCTGCCCCAGTTTTTGACTGCGCTGACAGTTTCTCATCCAGAGCACGTTAAACCCACACTGTAAAAGTTTCTGACCTTAAAACTCTGACTCGTGTTGATGGCACAGAGACATTTATTATTCCCATTCCTGGAGCTGTTGTTGCTCTGCAGCTTCCCCAGACTGAGAAACCGCACTTCTCAATCGTTTTTCTCCAGCCTGGAGCATCATGTGACAGACATGCTTCGCTTTACAGGACAGCGCCACACGCCAGCAACTGGATATCAAAACATTTGCACGTGCTCCGCAGCTGATTCAGCAAAGAAATGAAAGAGGATGTTATCGGAGGAAGAGAGAGAGAAAAAAGATGGAGCAAGAAATAAGACAAGAGTCAACATTGGACTGGAGAGAGCTCAGAGAAGAGGCAGGATGCAAGATGGATGCTGTATTAGTCTCCATTAGGAGGCTCTACAGAGTAAAATCTGCTTAAAGGGGTCATTTTGACAGTTTCAACATGTTTTATCCCGTTATTCTATTTATGTCGCCAATACGACAGCTAGCGCAAGCTAATAGACCGTCACCGACAGTTGCGTGGCAGTTGCGTGTCCCTAATCAAGGTCCCTGACTTATGTGTGAACGCAAACTGAAACAGTTCCCTGGAGAGGAATAGTTTATAGAATGAACTCCAGGTCAGCAGTTCTGAGAACTGTATTCCTACAGCTGCGCCTTCCAAATGCGGCTTATCAGGCAAAATAATCCCTGTATTTCGCAGCGGAGTGATATTATCTGCCGCTACATTCACAAAGGAATTTGATTTCATTATCTATAAATGGCCACGTGTGAAAAGCATGAGGATATGTTGGATTTTGAAGACAATTTCAAAATTATTTCATTGTTACGTCCCAGCTATGGTAGGGGTTAGGGACGCAAACAAAAGACTGGTTTCAAGATGGAAAAGGTGAAGTAAAGATGTTTATTATTGTTCAGGGGTGAATTAATCATGAACAAAAACCTGGAAAACTGGAACTGAAAAGGAGATGGGGTTAGTGATGCTGCTCAAAGGAACAAATAAAAAGACAGACAAAGCCTAAGACTAAAACGGGGGACCAAATGGGGAAAAACACAAACCTAGGCTATAAACCAAAAAGGGAACGAGCAGCACCATAAACTAAGACCCGAGAACCAAAGCCCAACTCCAACAAAAGACCTAGCTATCTAGCTATCTATAACTCCAAACTATCAGAGGAAATGACAAAGAAAAGGGGATCCAGCAACTAAACCAATAACCAAACTAAAATACCTGGAAATCAAAACCTAAAGAAACAAAGTTACTCAAACTAAAGTCACCAAAAACCAGGGTTCTTTTATAGTTGCTGCCAACTGCTCCAGGTGAGACTGATCAGCAATCAGAAGGTGAGGGAGGAGATGATGGTGGTGGGGAGCCAGGCCAAGGAGAACAGAGGGATCAAGCAGGAGGATTTGCATGTAAAATGAAAGACAAAGGGTTATTAACCAGGTGGCTGTAACAAACATGACACACAAACGGATACAGAAATGCAGGTCTAGCAAAACAAACGGACAAATGTTTCCCCTCTGTGGATATTAGGGCTGGGAATCACAAGGTGCCTCGCAATATGATACTATCACAATATTTTGCCTACGATATCGATAATATCACGATACAGTGATTCTGCAAAAATCAATATATTGCAATAAATTTATCCACGATAGACCACAGTATTTGTCCCTGCAGAAATTCCAAATTTATTGACCAAAGTGAATCCATATGAAATGAATTACAAAATATTATCATTCAGAAGCAAATAAGTGACATCAATTCATATGAAATGAGCAAAACAGTAAAACAAAGTGCACAGTGGTTCTTCTCAGGGGAGCATAAAAAAATTAACATTTCAGTCATTATTTCATCATAATCTCAAACAACTGGGTGGTATATGAAAACCTGTACACACATTTTAATATGTACTTTAAAATGTACACATTTTAAAATGTACACATTTTAAAGTACACATTAAACTTTAGACAGGTTAAACATGTCTAAAGTTTAACCTAAACCTGCAGACTGCACATAGATATCAGTGCTAATGCAGGGACTTTTTTACATGCTAAACCGCTGCAGATAGAACAACGAAATCTCGCGAGATTTCACTGTTCTCTTACAAAATCTCGCGAGATTTCGTTAGCAAAATATCGATACAGAGTTTTTTTAAAATCGATATGATATCGCAACACAAAATATCGCGATATTTCAGTGTATCGATATTTTGGCACACCCCTAGTGGATATGTAGGATTTTGAAGACAATTTCAAAATTATTTCATCAAAAGAGCGTCACCATATCACCATGAACCGAAACAGACTGACGAAGGTAACGCGACCACCCAGAAGCAAAAAATTATTCTGTAGTAAGAAAACCTAATGCAAAATTTGTAATGCAAGGTTAGTTTCACCCGTAAGATTACTCTTTTAATACGGCACATACAGTCCTCAGAATCATTCATATCCTCCAATTAAAGAAAATGCTAAATTCACAATAGTAATTCAAATAACAAGAAACTAATGAAACCAATAATAAATAAAAAATTACAATATTATAATTAAGTGAAATAAAATATTGCTTTTGAATTGAGGCTGGAAATAATAATAATAAAACAAACAAACAAAACTGTGGACCAACTTACCTGTCAACAGGTGCAGATGTTGAGCCCCTTCATACTTGTTTACTAATTTATTTTTTTGCATGTTTGTTTTTAATATTTCTTTTTAAACCACAATTCAAATTCAATGTCATGATTTTTTTTTTTATAGTTTTATTTATTACTACTTTTGTCAATCTGAACTTATTTCATTGATGGGTGATTTTTTTCCTTCCTTGGAGGACGTGAATAATTTTGAGGACGACTGCAGTCTTGCATTGTAACTGATCTGCCTCGGGTGTTCTGCTGTGGCGTGGATAAGCTTGTTTTTAATGACAGGCTAGTGCACAATTCCATCACTACATGTCATGTGGCAAGGTTTGCAATGAAGGCCCAGATTCGATCCCTAGACTCCCGACAGAGAGTCATCCATGCTAACCAGTCAGACAAAGGGCTATCCCTGTAGCCAAGTAGTCAAGGCGCATGATCAATCGGAGGCATAGTGACAGGACCCCACACTGTCACGATAGCATTAGCATTGGTAACCTACTGCAACTAGAATAGCGATAAACTGTACCCTAGCTAATTAAAAAATGAGGCACTGTGTTAAAAGTTACAAACTATCCCTTTAAGTTCAGTAATATGCCTCAAAGAACTGGAACAAGTAAAATACTGTATGTCACTTCAATTAAAAAAAAAAGTCATATTAAAGAAATTGTTCCTGTTAGCTATAGAGAAAACAAAATTAAACAATCAGCATTTTTTATTTTTACATTTTAAAAAATGGAACCAGTTTAAAACGATGAGTAAATAAAGTTTTTGTTCCTCTGCAGCTGCATCCATAAACTCTCTGTACTCTTCTGCTTTTAAAGATAAAGCCTTACACTGGGTACAAACAGGCTGAAAAACACTTGGATTCAAAAAGGGAAAGATCAATGCAGTGGATCAATCGCTTCTATTGAAACTAAAAAGGGGTTTCCCTCGCTCATGTCGGCTGCAGTCCAAATGTTGATTCAGGCTTTGCAGAAAGTAAACAAACACTATAACCCAGAGTATGTGTGGAGGGGGAGACACGGATAGAAAGAACACACATGGTCTTTGACCTTTAGGTTAAAAGCTTGAGTCCGTGTGTGTGTGTGTGTGTGTGTGTGTGCGTTCGGGTTTGAACAGAGCTGCTAGCAGCTATCGGTGTTAACAGTGAGACAAAAAGCAAAGCAGACAGCTAAAGGTTTGTACCTTTAAGTTCCTGCATGTGACGGCGAGTTCTCTCCTCACACATGCAAGAACACACAAAACACACACTCCCCTCACATGGTAACCTTGTGCCCTTTATACCCAGCCTCCCCTCCTCTGGCTACGCCCCATCCCTCCATCCAAGCCACCCCACACCACGTGTGTGTGCGTATAAAGAGTAGCCGATTGACTTATGCCTTCATTTCAGAGCTGTCACTCCTGGCCAAACACCATGACCCCTCAACCTCCATTTTGGAGGCGCACATTTTTTTTTTTTTTGTCCCTCACCATATGAATATAAAAACCACATGTGGCCCAAAGGTGTGTGTGTGTGTGTGTGTGTGTGAGTGTGAATGTTTATGTGCACTGGTAAATCAAACTGACACAGCTCCTTTGAATGGCAGGCCCTGAATTACTTTTGCACCTCAATTTTGCACACCTGCCATTTATGGCAAACACCGGGCTCAGCATAAACTATAAAAACAAAATACGTTGCGTCAAGATACAAATCAGAGCCCGTAAATATCACAAGCTCCACAACCAGGTGACGCTCATACAGTTTTTTTCTTTTTTTCTTCAAAGCAGACGAACTCGTCAGCTTTTTAATTTGTGATTATTGGTTCAAATTCTGCACTTCTATGATGTGTGCATGTTTTTTTGCAGAGACTTTTGCAGCTTTAATCTTTAAGCTACTATAAAGAGTATTTGTGCAGGAATACTTGCAAAGGCACAGCACCCCCTCAGTTACAACCAAGGGTTGCTTGAGTTGCAGAGCTGCACATTTACATTCACAAATAGTGCTCAGAAACAATGCATCCATCTGAACCATGTGTAGGTAGGCAGTCATACCAATCAGGTTCCAGCCAGAGGTCGAAATGACAAACGCAATAAGGTAGCAGATTCATCACCCCGTGTGCTCTGACAGTAATTGTCCGGGGTCCATGTCACAGTCCCCCCTGTTAAAAACACAAGAGATGCTCCTTTGACAAAGATGACATCGGTAGCAGTCACATGCATTTAAGCCAGACACCTGCACTATTTGTTATGACACACTTTCAATTTAGCAAAAGGGCTCCACCGAAGATGAACAGTGCCCTGCGTTGGAGGAGAAAGGCTCATGAAAGTGGGGCGGTGTGTGTAATTTAGGAGGCGAGACGGGTGGAGGGATTTTGTTTAATAAAAGGGCGCGTTTTGTCTTGTTGCTAAATGTGAACGGTGGCAGCACAAGGGCGAGCTACACGTCCATCTCTGAGGGTGGGCGTGAGGGGGGGGGGGCACGGCAGCCCAGATCGATAGGTGGGATGTCAGACTGAATTGAGGTCACTCTTTGTCTCCCCAAAGAGGTCCCACTTACTGGCTCCCCACCGAAATAAAGAGAGGTATTAAGTGGAGGGTTCGGGGGGGGGGGGGGGGGGGGGGGGGTTAACTTGTATTTGTGACCCCTCTGTTGTTGGAGCGGTGAGGCGTTCGTGGTGCGACGTGTTCATTTTAAGATCAGAAACTCTGTGACAATGACGGACACTCCTGTGATAACTGGTTTAGTAAACAAACCCACGATTAAACCAGTCTGTTCTCTCCTGTCATCATCACTGGTTTTATGACTGTTCAGTGAAAATGAAGAAAAATACAGTCCCTCTACACATGAGATGGACTTGACCTAAAAAAAATGATTGATTAGTGTCAGTATTTTCTCATTTTGGAACAAACCACAGCAGAACATTCATGCTGGCCTGAAGCTTTCCCTAATCAGGCCCACATGTTGCGTAATATGAATATTATAAAACTACAGCTTCTTCAAGGCCCCTAAGACGATACCTGCTATTCTTTTAAAAGTTATTATATGCTGTATAATGTGATGTTGGGGAAACTAGAAAGGGGGGTTTGGAGCATTACATCACAGATTGTTTTACAAGAGCTGCACGGTGGCGTGGTGGTTAGGACTGCAGCCTCACAGTAAGAAGGTCCCTGGCTGGGGAGGGGTTCCAACAGTTCCAACAGTTCCAACAGTTCCGTCCTGTGTGGAGTTTGCGTGTTCTCCCCGTGTATGCGTGGGTTCTCTCCGGGTTCTCCTCCTCCCACCGTCCAAAAACATGATGTTAAGTTAACTGGTCACTCTAAATTGCCCCTGAGAGTGAATGTGAGAGTGAATGTGAGAGTGAATGTGAGTGACTGTGAGAGTGAATGTGAGAGTGAATGTGAGAGTGAATGTGAGTGACTGTGAGAGTGAATGTGAGAGTGACTGTGAGAGTGACTGTGAGAGTGAATGTGAGTGTGAATGTGAGAGTGAATGTGAGAGTGACTGTGAGAGTGAATGTGAGAGTGACTGTGAGTGTGAATGTGAGAGTGAATGTGAGAGTGACTGTGAGAGTGAATGTGAGTGTGAATGTGAGAGTGAATGTGAGTGTGAATGTGAGAGTGACTGTGAGAGTGAATGTGAGTGTGAATGTGAGAGTGACTGTGAGAGTGAATGTGAGAGTGACTGTGAGAGTGAATGTGAGAGTGACTGTGAGTGTGAATGTGAGAGTGAATGTGAGAGTGACTGTGAGTGAATGTGAGAGTGAATGTGAGTGTGACTGTGAGAGTGACTGTGAGAGTGACTGTGAGAGTGACTGTGAGAGTGAATGTGAGAGTGACTGTGAGAGTGACTGTGAGAGTGACTGTGATGAGTGAATGTGAGAGTGACTGTGAGAGTGAATGTGAGAGTGACTGTGAGAGTGACTGTGTGACTGTGAGAGTGACTGTAGAGTGAATGTGAGAGTGAATGGGTGTGAGAGTGACTGTGAGAGTGAATGTGAGAGTGACTGTGAGTGTGAATGTGAGAGTGAATGTGAGAGTGACTGTGAGAGTGAATGTGAGAGTGACTGTGAGAGTGAATGTGAGAGTGAATGTGAGAGTGACTGTGAGAGTGACTGTGAGAGTGA
>JALJCO010008693.1:0-48978 GCA_023101725.1 Atherinomorus stipes
TGTTGCCAACATCTGGTGAAAAATCCATGTCAATAGCTCTACTAGAAAAACATTTTCTTGAGAACAAAGTTGACATGTTCAGTACTTTTTTTCCCTAATTATTTTGACAGCAGCATGGTGAAAGTTCTTGATGCAGTGGTAACAATTGCCCATGAGTTATTTGTGTTATTTCCACGCATTTGTAGTCCGTCGGTGTACGGACTTTGGCTTCTGACTTATCATCTGCTGCTGATGAAAACGTAGAAGAATGCAAGCAGATGTTCCGCAATATGCAGCGTGTTGACAAATCCACTATCTGTGGGTTTTGGCTAATCCTCAAACTTTGGTTATCCTGTCTGAATGCACCACAGAAAAAACAGACATAGGAGGGTAATTTATTTATTACATGTGTGGTTCTTAGGTAAGACTTATTCTGTCAGAATAGGGTTTACTTTTAGTATAATTCCTCACACTGCCAAAATTTTAAAAAGGCCTGAAACTGTGAGGTGGGGGTAGGAGGTTTGGGGAGGGGGATCAGGAGCCAGGTTTGATAAGGAAGCAGAGTGGGCAAGACATGAGTGCACAGGCAGAACGATTGAATGTGGCCCACAGCTACCCGCCATGTAGTCGCCATGTAGTTTTAGATGCAGAGGTTGCGCTAGACTTTTTCGTTGTCCGTCATTTTGACTGACAGGGTCATAAAAATCCAGTCATAATCTATTTCTTACCCGTCACTTTAAATAAAATATATACATATAATGACTACATATTCAGTAGCATTTTTCCATTAAATGCTTGGTTGCTCAGTTGATGCCGAAGACTGATTACTTTTTTGTCCCTCATCTTCCACTGCATCAGTCTTCCTTTTTTCACCTCTTTTGTCAACACTATCTTCATTATTGGGCTTTTTGAAGAAGCTTCGGACATTTTGCCGTGACATTTTTCCGAAGGAAGACCCAACAGGCCATGCATCAAGAGAGACAATATGCTAACTCGCCATCTAGTGGTCAGGAGTGTAAATTGCAATCTGTCAAAATGACCGACGGCCTTCAGATATTTCTGTCACCGTTTTAAAAAAAATGACGGAAAATATTCGGTCAACGCGACCCCTGTTTAGATGTTTTTGTTTTTTTCAGAATTTTACAGTGTTAATGTATGGAGAGACGGCAGACTAAGTTTGCAGCCGCAGCACCTGCCGCAGCCGACAGAGTCTGCTAGAGCAGCCTCAGGAGTACTGCGGTACGCTACCACAGCTTCTATATGGCGTCTTTCAAGTAGGAGCTTAAAACAATAACCTTGTTTATTACTTGTAATGTTGTTTCATGTCATTTGTTATCGATCTATATCGATTGGTGGATCCTAAATTAAATTCCTGACTGAATTTGAGATATCGACAAACATCAAATCACTATCCAGTGTATCGATATAATATTGTATCTTAATCAAACCAGTGATTTACACTCCTCCTAAAAAGGCCAATTTCACAGCAGAAATAAACATGTTTACAACCTGGTTCAACAATTCATTTTCATTTTAGATTTAATAGATCAAGTTTACCTTCATGTCAAGCTCACCCGTTTAGATGTTCTTTGGCAACTGGCTTCAGTTTCAGCTCTTCAGAGACCAACGGGCAACGTGATCAAAAGTCGTCCAGTATGTACTGTACAGACTTTGCTTTAGAGTGAGTTTCTGCATCTACTGTGATGAGTGTAGCTGAAACCTGAATTCAAAACCTGAATATTGACCTTAACCCGAATTTTGATGGCATGTAAACATAGTCATTGACTCAGGATGCATTCACACTCTAGCTGTCTGTTGCGCTTTAAACAGACCATGGTCCGATTCCACGGATAGTCAGTTTCTCTCATACTCTGGTCCTCCTGACAGCCAGGGGTCTCGGTTAACTTGCAAACGACTGTCAGGACAATCCAGCACACCTAATAGAAGGAGAAGGGTCTATCTGCGGCTCGCAAGACAGGGGCGTGTCATAGAGTGGGCGTGTCGTAGTGTGATGTTACTTGACGACACGCCCACCAGACCAATGAGAGCACGGTAAAATCTAGCCCTACCCCTGACCCTTCCCCTAAACCTAACCAGACCCACCCACAATGCGACACGTCCACTATAGGACACGCCCACTATATGAAACGCCCACTGGGTTGCAAGCCGCAGATAGATACACTTGAATAGAAGTGATGTTTGTCAACCGCAATAAAGCATCAAGAAGAAGAATTATAAGGAAGTGGGGTAGATTATCACTTGGGTCAGAGGAAAAACAAAGTGAAGAGCGTGTGTTTGAAGAAGCAAAGGTCAAAACAATTAAAAACAACTGGAAAATATGTAGACAGAGATGGATTAATAATAATAAGCAGAAAGATTTCCACTTTAATCACGGAGTCCGGTTTTCTTCTTCTTCCTGCTTTTTCATCACTGATCAGTTGTTGTGTTGGGAAGCGTCCCTCTAGCGAGCAGTTGTTATAACTGGTTTAACCAGGCAGTTTGGTCCGCTTCGGTTTGAACGTGAACCAAACCATGGAAAGGTGTGAACCGAGTCCCCGGACTATCCTGGTGTGAATGCACCCTCAGTCTGCTCTGATTGGCTAATTCAGTGGTATGATTAGGCTCCCCCCATCACTACTCATTGATCCTATTCAAATCCCTTCGTCCTCCTTCATCTCGCTGCAATACTTCGCTGGGACAAGTTGTTTCTTAGAGCAGTCGTGAAACCATCCAAATAGCTACAACTGATTGGCTGTCATTTGTGTTTGAAGACATGGAAGTGATTCATAGGACATCAAGTTTGGACTCGTCCCAAAGTGCAGGATGAATCAACATTGTTATTTTTTATAGAATTTACTGTACAATGCTGTTTGTTTTTGGTTTGTCACTGATTGGCCAGATTTTGCTGTACTTTTCATGTATAATGCAAGAAATGAATGAATGAAAAGTACTTCAGTAATACCAGAAGGGAAATTCAATAAGATCAATAGGATAAATCTAACAGATTACATGTCTGTTATTCAGATAAAGTCTTTGTTTTCAAGATAACCATTTTATGAATAATTGATTCATATATGGGCAAATTCTGACAGTCCCCTTTTGATAGGTTATTCTGTCGCTGATATATTCCTGAAATCAGAGGGGAAACCTTCTGATTTATTGGCAGATTATGATTAAATTTACAGTCTGGGTTCATTGACTATATGTGATGCAAACATATTGGAATGCACTGTTTCTCAAATGGGGGTATGTGTAACCCTGGGGAACTTGGAGGTCCGGGTATCAAAGTATAATTCGCTTTTCTGACAAAACGAAAAAACGAAAACAGCGCCCCTTTTTCCTTTTTTCGTTTTGAACCAAAAACGGAAAAACGGTTTTTGCTGTCATTAGTAAAAAATGAAAAAACGGAAATAAAAAAACGGCCAAAATTTGGTTTTTGAAATCTCTTTTTTTCGTTTTTTGGTTTATTACTTATGAATGTGTCAGTGGGCAGACCGGAGGCGGAAGTAAGAGTAAAAACTTCAAAACAAAGGCAGCGTGTAGATTTATTATGGCAGGCTATTGTAGCCTACTTTTTTCTTTTAAGTAAAGTGAAACTATAACAGCTGGTTGTTTCGGCTAACGGAGTGTATGAATGTTATTTTATCTAAGTGCTAGTGTGAATGCACTTTGTGAAACATTTTTACTGCTTACGGAGGCCCTATAGCCTATACTGTCTAAAGAGTGAGAATAAAATTCCTTTCAGGTCCCACATCACCCAGAGTCAACACAGTCACAGCTTCCAAAAACAATGATAGTGTATTAATAAACGTGTGTGTGTGTGTGTGTGTGGGGGGGGGGGGGGGGGGGGGGGGGGGGGGGGGGGGGGGGGGAACGTACTAATTTGCATCACAGGACAGGAGCTATTTTGCGCAAGCAAAGCAGACTGGCACAGCAAAAGTAGCAGCACGCAGTTTGTGCTCACATTCCTTGCATTTCACCCTGTCTGGATGCTTTGTGGATTGTGCGCTATTTATTTTTTCTGTCATTTGCACACGTTTAGCGGTCGCACAAGCAGTGCAGTCCTTAAGGGGATGCTGGATTGCAGCCAGGTAGCCTATAACTGATTCAAAATAATTTTTCATCAGCAGTTAGTCGGCCTATTTAGCACTGTTAGCCCCAAATTTTACACCCCCCATTATAATTAATAGATGCCGTTATAACAGGTCTAATATAGCCTATTTCATTTATGTTATGTTTGAAGCGTTACATGGAGAGCTCTATGTTCCATCTGGGTCCCAGGAGGAGCCTCTAACATGTACCAATATACTATGGAAAAAATGTAAAAAAAAAATTAAAAATAATAATCAAGATGTTTATTACTGCAGGGCGCGTCTTTTGGTCTGATGGTGCTGAAATTCGCGTTGCTTTTCTATCGCCTACATTTCAGATGTCAAAAGCACGATTCAGTAGTCGGAACGTCTGACGCAGCTGCTCCTGTATAAACCAGGAATGCTGGCTGGTTAGAAATGCGTCAGTGTGGAAAATTATTTGCCACGTGTGTTTGTTGACACTGGAACAGCTGTAGTGAGAACAGGATCCGCTATAACTGGCACCATATTCAGCGGTTAATGTTCCCAGGTTGACCTAAAAGAAAGTTCCTAACTGAAGAGAGATCCTCAAACGCACCGCTCCGACAGGGGGTCTGTCTCTTACCGCCGGTGTCGCACGACCATGTCTCAACAGGCCGGTGAAAGCTGAGCGGGCTGGTCAGGCAGAACCGCCTTAAATTTTACGATCACACGCCCCAGCAAATAAAAAGAACATTAAAACCAAGCAAAGCAGCACAACCACGACCATATAATTTATTAACAGAGAGGAGGATTGTCCTGCGCTCTCATCCACAACGGTGCGTCCAGTCAGCGACGCCTCTCCGTCGCTGTTTACTCGTCCTGCTGGACATCGTCCTGCTGGACATCGTCCTGCTGGATGTCCTCTCGTGGCCCCACAACGGACTCCGTTTCGCACCGACCAGGATCTGCCCCTCCTGCCCGCTTGATGCTCTCAGCGTCCGAGTACCTGCCACACCGCTTCTCAATCACACCCCTGTCTAGGGCTATAGGGTCGCAATCTCATACAGCCCACTACCACTCCCAGGCTCTCACATAGGCTACAGTCCGATCACTCCGTGATATTACGATACAGATATTATGACCATATGTGTAATCACAGCCTACGTTGTACGTTTCCCTGTAAATCACTCACTCAGTGGCTACTGAGCTCAGACACTGCGGTAAAGCTAGCCGGCATTGTCAAATGTACGGTAAAGTGAGCCGTCATTTATCAGCCGACACTCGCGGTTAAAATTCCGTTGCGCAAAACACCAGTAATTACGGTACTACTTGCTCGCGCTCCGAGAGGGGGCAAAATGGATTCAAAGGACTTTCTCCTCCGCAAGTGCAGCTGTGTTCATACTCATGCAAAAATTTTAATACGTTTTTTATTCAAATCTACCTCAGATGTCTCTGTAGTTCAACAATATTCATTTTACTGAACTGTTTACAAATATGACCAACAATAGGTCCCTTTGAAGAGAACCTCCCTGCTAAAACAGATTTTTGGAAAATTGTTAAAGGAAAACTCTAACAGGTGACACAAAACTCTCTCTGGATTCGAGTTCTAGATCATCTCAGGTATCACCACTGAGAAAATGAGAAGATTTTACTGTATAATTTTGGAGAAAATCAATGCTGAATTATGCTTATATGGCCATCTACTCGGCTTTACTGTAATGGGCTAAAACTCATATCTGGATGCTTGTTACAGGAAAACCATGACAGGTGACACAAAACTCATTCTGGATTCGAGTTCTAGACCATCTCAGGTATCACCACTGAGAAAATGAGAAGATTTTACTGTATAATTTTAGAGAAAATCAAGGCTGAATTATGCTTATATGCCAATCTACTTGGCTTTACTGTAATGGCCTAAGACTCATATTTGGACGCTTGTTACAGAAAACCATGAGAGGTGACACAAAACTCTCTTTGGATTCTAGTTCTAGACCATCTCAGGTATCATCACTGTGAAAATGAAAAGATTTTACTGTATAATTTGGGAGAAAATTAATGCTGAATTATGCTTATATGCCCATCTACTTGGCTTTACCATATTTGCCTAAAACTCATTTTGAGGTGCTATACATGTTCAACATTATAGTATATTTGACAATCAAGTAGACCATTGACCATTTGGGCTCTGGCTGTCTGTGAAACTAAAATGAGGTGTACAATAGGGCTGAACGATATGGACAAAATTTCATATCTCGATATGCATGCCAGACATCTCAATATCAATACGATATGACTATGGGTTATGGGTTAAAAACCAAGCACTTTTGTGGAAAGTGAAGTTTTGTTTTTGACTTCCAGAGCTTTCCATGCAGGACAAGCGCAGGGGAAATCTATATCTTTTATATCGTTGCTTTTTAGATATTAATATCTTGAATGTTTATATCTCGATATACAGTATATACGATAACGGTATATCAAGCAATAACAAGCATCCAAATATGAGTTTTAGCCCATTACAGTAAAGCCAAGTAGATTGGCATATAAGCATAATTCAGCCTTCATTTTCTCCAAAATTATACAGTAAAATCTTCTCATTTTCTCAGTGGTGATACCTGAGATGGTCTAGAACTCGAATCCAGAGAGAGTTTTGTGTCACCTGTTAGAGTTTTCCTTTAACAATTTTCCAAAAATCTGTTTTAGCAGGGAGGTTCTCTTCAAAGGGACCTATTGTTGGTCATATTTGTAAACAGTTCAGTAAAATGAATATTGTTGAACTACAGAGACATCTGAGGTAGATTTGAATAAAAAACGTATTAAAATTTTTGCATGAGTATGAACACAGCTGCACTTGCGGAGGAGAAAGTCCTTTGAATCCATTTTGCCCCCTCTCGGAGCGCGAGCAAGTAGTACCGTAATTACTGGTGTTTTGCGCAACGGAATTTTAACCGCGAGTGTCGGCTAATAAATGACGGCTCACTTTACCGTAATTTGACAATGCCGGCTAGCTTTACCGCAGTGTCTGAGCTCAGTAGCCACTGAGTGAGTGATTTACAGGGAAACGTACAACGTAGGCTGTGATTACACATATGGTCATAATATCTGTATCGTAATATCACGGAGTGATCGGACTGTAGCCTATGTGAGAGCCTGGAAGTGGTAGTGGGCTGTATGAGATTGCGACCCTATAGCCCTAGACAGGGGTGTGATTGAGAAGCGGTGTGGCAGGTACTCGGACGCTGAGAGCATCAAGCGGGCAGGAGGGGCAGATCCTGGTCGGTGCGAAACGGAGTCCGTTGTGGGGCCACGAGAGGACATCCAGCAGGACGATGTCCAGCAGGACGAGTAAACAGCGACGGAGAGGCGTCGCTGACTGGACGCACCGTTGTGGATGAGAGCGCAGGACAATCCTCCTCTCTGTTTATAAATTATATGGTCGTGGTTGTGCTGCTTTGCTTGGTTTTAATGTTCTTTTTATTTGCTGGGGCGTGTGATCGTAAAATTTAAGGCGGTTCTGCCTGACCAGCCCGCTCAGCTTTCACCGGCCTGTTGAGACATGGTCGTGCGACACCGGCGGTAAGAGACAGACCCCCAGTCGGAGCGGTGCGTTTGAGGACCATCTCTCTTCAGTTAGGAACTTTCTTTTAGGTCAACCTGGGAACATTAACCGCTGAATATGGTGCCAGTTATAGCGGATCCTGTTCTCACTACAGCTGTTCCAGTGTCAACAAACACACGTGGCAAATAATTTTCCACACTGATGCATTTCTAACCAGCCAGCATTCCTGGTTTATACAGGAGCAGCTGCGTCAGACGTTCCGACTACTGAATCGTGCTTTTGACATCTGAAATGTAGGCGATAGAAAAGCAACGCGAATTTCAGCACCATCAGACCAAAAGACACGCCCTGCAGTAATAAACATCTTGATTATTATTATTTATTTTTTTTAACATTTTTTCCATAGTATATTGGTACATGTTAGAGGCTCCTCCTGGGACCCAGATGGAACATAGAGCTCTCCATGTAACGCTTCAAACATAACATAAATGAAATAGGCTATATTAGACCTGTTATAACGGCATCTATTAATTATAATGGGGGGTGTAAAATTTGGGGCTAACAGTGCTAAATAGGCCGACTAACTGCTGATGAAAAATTATTTTGAATCAGTTATAGGCTACCTGGCTGCAATCCAGCATCCCCTTAAGGACTGCACTGCTTGTGCGACCGCTAAACGTGTGCAAATGACAGAAAAAATAAATAGCGCACAATCCACAAAGCATCCAGACAGGGTGAAATGCAAGGAATGTGAGCACAAACTGCGTGCTGCTACTTTTGCTGTGCCAGTCTGCTTTGCTTGCGCAAAATAGCTCCTGTCCTGTGATGCAAATTATACGCTGCCTTTGTTTTGAAGTTTTTACTCTTACTTCCGCCTCCGGTCTGCCCACTGACACATTCATAAGTAATAAACCAAAAAACGAAAAAAAGAGATTTCAAAAACCAAATTTTGGCCGTTTTTTTATTTCCGTTTTTTCGTTTTTTCATTTTTTACTAATGACAGCAAAAACCGTTTTTTCCGTTTTTGGTTCAAAACGAAAAAAGGAAAAAGGGCGCTGTTTTCGTTTTTTCGTTTTGTCAGAAAAACGAATTATACTTTGATACCCGGACCCTTGGAGGCATTCCAGGGGGGTTCATTAATTTTTTTATATATATGTTTTTTTAATGAACGAATAAATATCCTTAAATAAATCTGATCTAGTCAAGATTTCAATTAATGTAGATGTTAAGCTCAGTTTAGTCTTATACACTATTTCATTAAAAACCTGTCTTTCATATGCTAACATGGCTTCAGCCAACCAGTTACGAGCCAAATGACATCAAAGGTCAATCACTGTCACCTTGATAATGCAAACAGTGGAGTTGTGGTTGAAGTGTAGCAGAAATTTGACTTCAAAGAAAGAGGGCTAAGGGCCAAAGAAGGCAAAATTACCGTTGTTTAGCACAGTTTAGTAAATCAATTTTTTTTTGTTTTATCTATTTTTCCAACCTAAATACTTTGCAGAGGATACGGGGTACTAAGCTGAAAATATATTTCACAAGGAGTACTTTGTGGAAAAATGGTTGAGAACCCCTGCTGTAATGGCCTCAGTCCATCGTCTGTTGTGTCATATGTTGTTTTACTGAAGGACTTACCGGGGGGATCATGCGGCAGGACTTGACGCAGTCATTCATGCCGGTCATGCCCATGTAGTCTGAGTACTCTCCCTTCCTCATGAAGTACTGGTTCCCCAAAAAGCCCGGGCGGTCATAGACCATGAACATGCCGCTCTCCACCCGGATGGAGCGGCAGTGGTCAAACATGGAGTGCAGATCAGCGCAGTCGCTCATGCACTCGTAGTAACGGCCTCCAAAGTTCCTGTCCTCGTAGAAGATAATCTGGAGGATCACACGAAGGCATCCTGTAAACATCTACCTGAGGTTTCATCATCACAGCCTTCCACAAACTTCTGACGTTAAACTAAGAGAAAAAAAAGCACCAACCTTTCCCATTCTGGTTGCTGCGGATAGTCAAACAACTTCTTGCGTTTTTACCAGGAAAGATGGAGGCCATGTTTATATACATTGTAGTGCTGTGTGTGTTGTTATGTAAATGAGGCCTGTGGTCAGCAGAGACTCTACAGGAGTCTTCCCAGTCCTGTTTATGGGCTTCCAGCAAGAGCTGGAGCCCTGGGGGGGCTCTGGAACTGTCACCGCTGAGCCCATTCACACAGATGCACACAGGTTCACATGCAGCTCAACGGCTGTGGCAGCTGTTCCAGCCTGTTGGTATGTGTTCAAAAACATGACGAAAACACGACATGAACATGTTCACGTCTCAGGACTGATGTCTCGGTTGTGTCTTTTTTCATTATGGAATAAATTATTTTTACAAAGAGTTGATTAAACAACCAAAAGGATTCTGCATTCACTAAACTACACTCTACGTCCACTTCATCAGATCCACCTCCTAGAACCAGGTTGGACTCCATCTTTATTTCTGTTGTTATTGATCCAACAAGGTGGTGGAAATAGTCCTCAGAGATTTTTCTCCATGTTGACATGATAGCATGAATGAATGAAAATGAATATGAATAATAATTTATTTATCCTGGAGGGAAATTCATTGTTGTCGTGGCTTTTTTGTTTGTTTTTTGTTTTTAACAAAGGCAATAATAATAATAATTACAAAGAGGTTTTGTTCTGGAGGCTGCTGGCTGCTGGCAGGAATGATCTTCTGTACCCCTCCATCTTACAGCGGACCTGACGAAGCCCCCCATTGAACAGTTGATTCTTCACTGTGTTGTGGAGAGGAGGAAGAATCCTCCATCATCTTCATCAGCTTGTGCAGCATTCTTTTGAACGATCAGCTCCAGCGGCTCCAGAGTTATTCCCAGCACAGAACCAGCTTTCTTGATCAGCTTGTTTAGTTTCTTCAAGTCACTGGTTCTGATGCTGCTTCCCCAGCAGATGCTGCAAAGCTGATTGCACTTTCCACAACAGACTTATAGAAGATCTGCAACATCTCGGTGCAGACGTTGAATGATCTCAGCTTCCTTAAGAAGTAGATGTAGTCCTTTCCTTTCTTGTAGATGTAGTCAGTGTTGCATTTCCAGCCGAGTCTGTTGTCCAGCTGAACTCCAGGTATTTGTATTTGTACCTCCTCTTCCAGGATGTAGACAGGACTATGCTGATTGTTCTTGCTCCTCTTGATCATCTTTTTAATCTTGCTGGTATTTAAGATGAGCTGATTGTTACCGCACCATTTCACAAACTGACTGACAAGTTCCCTGTACTCGGCTTCTTGTCCATCACTGATACACCCCACAACTGCAGAGTCATCAGAGTATTTCTGCAGATGACAGGACTCAGAGTTGTACTGGAAGTCTGAGGTGTACAGTGTAAAGAGGAATGGTGAGAGAACAGTCCCTTGCGGTGCTCCAGCGCTGCTGACCACCATCTCAGACACACAACCTTTCAGTCTCACAAACTGTGGTCTGTTTGTTAGGTAGTCATAAATCCAGGTGGTTGAGGAGGATCCACCTGGAAGTTATCACCTCCGCATTTCCATAGATGCGACGTTGAATGGATAGTTTTAATAAACAGCTAATCGAGGTGGTGAGAAAGTACAAATATGTAAACTACACACGTGGTATTTAGATACACGGATACCACCACGGCACAACTCCATCCTGCCACAGACGAAGTTTATTGTAAATTTATAACCAGTGGGTAAACACAATTGCTCCCCCTCCTCTCTCCCGTGCGCACCCGGTCGCAGACCTTATTGTGGAGTATGAAATGACTTGACAAAAACAAACTTTTTTTTTCTTGCAACCTCACGGGCAAGAGCAAATTTCTTGCTTCTGGTGGAGTATGTTAACCTGATTCCGCCAGATGGATTTGCTCCCGCATATCCATCTGGGAATCATCCATTAGAGTAGATTTGGGAAGGGGCGAAAATACTGGTTAGCTGATTGGATAAGGCATCTGTCTATCACCACCTATGCTGGTGATAGACGGACCAAAATCAACCAGCTCAACGAAGCATATGACGTACTAACAGAGCGACAACAAAAAATAACACAAGCCAGGCTACTCTTGCTGCTGCCGGCAATGGCTCGTTAGCTTAGCAAACAAGAAACATGTAGGCAGTAATTCTGATAAAACTTGAGCGATAGCCACGCTGACGCTAGTTTCATCTGCTGAAGCCACCATGTTGTTTAGACTGAACTGTCGCCTCTCATTGCGTCACACCTCAACCTGCCTCAAAGCCAACACTGATTGGACGTTCGTTTGGTGAACTGCTCCAAATTCTCTTCAACGGAAAGTAGCCAGACTGATCTGCGAGTGAAAACCTGAAGCTCGTGCGATCAGGATGGTCTCACGAGGCTAGGAGTATGTAACAAGCTTAAGAGTTTCCGCAGGACTTTTATGATGTGAGATGTCAGGGCAACTGGTCTCTAGTCATCTGGTTAAGCTGGTTATGGTTTTTAGGCACTGGAACAAGACAGGATGTTTTCCAAAGTAAGTAATGCACTAAACAGACGCCATCTTGCTGACGTAGTGGAAGAGGCAGGACTTTCGAACTGCTTTCACAGCTGAATAATGGCGGTGAACAAAGTGGTGGCGCCCCCTGCTGCATCGGAGGCGGTATTGTACTGATTTAAGCAACATTTATGAAATTATTGAGACATAATTACTAATGTTTATTGTGGCATGCTACCAAGCTGTTCACTCCCTGATGACAGTTATAATCTGGTCATGTGTTTAAGGCTGCGGTTATACCGGCTCAGTAGCGTTAGCTCACGTTAGCGGGCAATGCTAGTCCGTCACTCCCTGTAAGTGCAGTGCTCTGTCTGGGTCAGCATTTAGCAACAATAGTGTGCACTACAGACGGAGTACACAGTGCGCACTATGCACTGAATTCCAGTGCACTCGGGCAAGTGTGCGGTTTGAGACACGGCTCCAGTCTTTGACTGGGTTTGTCACAGCCACAAAAGACCGATGAATTTTGGGTAGTTAGCGCCATTTTAGTGGGGGAGAGACAGCACCAGTAAACAAAACAAAACAGAGACTTGAGGTATTTTAGTTGCTTCTTTTTGGAAATAATGGGACACTGGTCTTGCGTCAAAGGATGCAACAGTAATTCCAACGGGAAAACAGTAGACAGTGGTTTATGTTTTTTCGCATTTCCCACTTGGAAAAGTAAATATGGACCACAGACAGAGGACATAACAAAGAGACTGCATGGGTCACTGCAGTGAGAAGGAAAGACATCACGTTCCATAAAATATCTCCTCATGTACGTGTTTGCTCTCGGCATTTTCACAAAGGTAAGTCCTATAGATATACACTAATAGAAATCAACACGCTGGAATGGTTTGCTTATAAAGTTGCAGGAATTTAGGTAAACCTTCTGAAACATGCTGTGGAAGAGAAGCGGAAAGTGAGATGTTTGGTTTGTTTGTTATTCTTTTTTAGACCACTGAAATTAATAAACAATGCGCACTCTGTATATGATCATATCTACTTAAATCGAACACCCAAAACAACCAATGATGCTGCATAGAAAATATTTATCACTGTGTGAAGGACAGATTCAGCAGGTCTTTGCTCCCTGCCGCTGTTAGACTTTACAATGAGCACATTTAAAGACTCCATTACATCTGAATGACCTTCGTATCTCTGGCCATCGCTTCTGGATCATGTGTAATACTTTCCAACAGCTATGTGCATAATTAGATCATTTCTTTACTCAACAATCTGCTATACACACCAGTCTGTTTTTTTAAAAAATTTATTTATGAATATCCACTTTACATACCCACTTGTCAGCCAACTCACTGTATTTAAGCATCCTGTACAAAAAGCAAAAGTGTAAGCGCTTTTCCTGTATACCAAATAGTTGGTTATACCTGTTTCCGCTGCTGTCAGAGCTCATCCAGCTATTGGTTATTGATTGTGTTGCATCGCTGTGACTTGCGATAATATTAAACAAGTTTGATATTATCGCAAGCCCAAGACGAGGAAAAGACTGCTATAAATCAGCACAGATTACCATCTCAAACTTAACGATCAAGGACGTGGGGGTGCGCTGCGACTCCAGTAAAACTCCTGAGATTTACTAAAGACCTTCAGTCTTAAGTCTGCGAGGGTGAAAATCGTTTGGTGTAAGCCCGGCATTAGAAATGTTTATGTATCCATCCCTGACTTATACTTTTCAATAACCTTTCCTCTGATTTGCTGGAGTGGTCTTTTATCTTCGTGCTGAACTGGTAGCAGGAATACTGACTAACCAGTTAAAGGTAGAGTTCGAAGTTTTCCTCCTGAAAATAAACATTAGACTTGTGCAAGTGAAATCCGTCTCAAACTGTACATTTGGGCCTCTACTCACGTGCAGTGGTGTGTTTGAATGCAACTCCCTCTCCCCCTGCCTGTAATCCGCTCTTTAGCTTTGTTATGGTCTCGTCAGGACGTTTCTGGGTGGAGATTTCTGTTTATATCAGCAGCCAATGACAGAGCTAAGAACATGACGCTGTGTGGGAATAAGCTCATGATTGGAGCAGACTCCAGTCACTCGAACTCTCGAAGCAAAAAAAAAAAGAGAGAAAGAAAAACGGCAGATGCACCGAAGAAAAGGTAAGAGCTTTAGATAGTGCACGTTGGAAAACCAGGGTAAAACGAGCCCTATCATGAAAAATGGAATTTTAAGAGCTTTTCAGCATGTTACTGTGTTATTTCCTCATAAAAAAACTTCATTTAAGTCGTTTTTTTCTTCATTTGTGCATATGTGAGTAATATATATGAATATTCAGGCCAAGCTGTAGCTTCCTTAACATAACTGACTGACACCGGTATATGCAACGAGGTGGCACCAATCACGAAGTGACAAACACGCATGCACAACATCGTAGCAAGACGCCCTCTGTTGAACAGAAACTCAGAGAATCCTATACACACTCTCTGAGGAAGAAACTAACAGCCTGCAGGAAGATTTCCTCAGAGACAAGCAGCCATCAGCTAACAGACGTTTGCTCCAGAGTTCAGGAGAATTTTCTTCCTTTTTTTTTTTCCTTTTTCTTAAGCTCTAGAGGATGGCAAGTTGGGAAAAATGCAGTTACGTTCAGCGTGGTTGTGTTCAGCGTGGGAGTTTATTTGTTGTACTGGACGAATCGACTTGCCAGAAGTGGTTGGATTATAACTTCAGGAGCAGAAAAAAACCTCAACTTTGTGTGTGAACTTCACTCCTGACAACTTCATGAATCTCGGGCAGTAAAGTGTTTTTTTCTCTGGGATTACTTCTGAAACCTGACGCAGTTCCTGCTATAAAAACGTGCATGGACAGACAACAGCACCGGTGAGTGAAACACATCTCTCAGCTCAATGCTAACTGTTAGCCTATGATTTGTTCGCTAATTTACTTACTTGTCAGGGGTCTCTGTGGTACTTCTGTGGTACTGCGTGTACTTCAAACTCCATATCAGACTCTGGGTCGAGTGCATACAGCTCCATAACAGGCTGTTCCGTTTGATCCCGTCGATCGGAGTCCGATTATCCATCAATGTTTACAAACAACATCCATGTGAGCTGCCGGTGCCGGTGCTACAGACAATTCTGTGACCCTTCAGAATCAGTGTCTCTTCTGGGGGGACGTCATGAAATGGGCGTAAAACATGTTGCAATTGGTCGAGAGCTTCGGTGGTTCAGGACAGTCAGCCATCTTGCTTCCGTGTTGGAAATTAGACGCATAAAAAACTAATATTTAACACCAAATTAGTTTCTATAGTAACGATGGGAACATATTTAGCTTATACATGCCTGTATTTGACTTTTGGAACGTTTGAAAAGCATGATACAGCTCCTTTAATATTGGTTTGTCTTTTACCCGCTTCTGAGCTCTGAACGAGGCTTGAAGCTGAATTGGCTGAAGAAGGAGGCGGCCATTCGCCTGAGAGGGAGGGGCTCAGTTTGAATACTGTTGTTTGCAAACAGAAACGGGGGGGGGGGGGGACGACTCCGGACTCTACCTTTAAATGTACCTTCCAGACGCAGCTGTCTTTATACTAGAATCACTTGAAACAAAGTCACTGCATTCAGGTGATCTTCATTCCAGTAACTGAGAGTATACTGGCACCAGTTTAACAGACCTCTGTTAAACAAGGTCAGTCACTTTAAAGAGGTGAATATTTATGCAATGACTTGTTTTATGTTCCGTGATAATATGCAATTGTCATTATTTTGTAGAAATCAGTTTTCAACCCGACATTAAAGAGGGTTTGTTTTTGTTGGGTTTTTGTTGTTGTTGTTGTTTGTTTTTTTGGGGAGGTTTTTTTGGTCACAAAAGCTAAATTATGTTGAACGTGATTTATTAAAGCAATAAAAAGGTAAAACATCTAAGGGGGTGAACACTTTTTATAGGCACTGTAATTCCGCTCTGCGGTCTGACTTTATTTTTATTCTTGTGTTAAAATGTAGGAACTTTTTGTATAAAATGCATCTTTTTATGAGCCAGTTAGCTAAACCGCTTAATACCAAAACATTTATTCACAAGCAGAGAAAACAGTTTACAGTAGCTCCATTTATTAAGTTATTTATAACAATGTCTTACTGATGTGTCGGGTAAGTTGTTGACATCGTATTCTGTTCGCATTAACAGTTTTTCAGAAAATTAACCCGAAATGTGAATCCAGGGATTAAAACTCAGTGATTCTGCGGAAGGAGCCGGTGGTGGCGCAGGTGGCCCCCCAGTCGCTGAACTTGCGGTACTCGCCGGGCCTCATGAAGTACTGCCGGCCGCGGTAGTTGGGATGCTCGTACAGGGTCCAGTAGCCGTCCATGACGTTGCAGGAGTAGATGTCGCGGCTGCGGAAGTGGTCCTGCACCGACTCGCAGTCCTCGCTGAACTCCATCATCTGGCCCTGGAAGTTGGGCCGCTCGTAGATGCGGATGCGGTAGGGGCCCTCGCTGGTCTGGAGACCGGAAACGCAACACAAGACTCAGAATCTATCATCAACATATTTCAGTCTTTCAGATCAGCAGTAAACAGATCAGATTCTCCTGCAGGTGAATCAGTATTTCATCCTTTATAAACACAAAATAATACAAAAAAATTCTATTCAGGCCTTAAATAGCTTTAATGAATGTTTGTGCTTATATACAGTCGTCCTCAAAATTATTCATACCCTCAAATTAATGATGGAAAAAAATCAGCTGTCAGTGAAATAAGGTGAAATTGACAAAAGTAATAATAAGTAGAATATCTATAAAAAATCATGACATTGATTTTAAATTGTTCAACAAAAATATTAAAAACAAACAAGTAAACAAGCATGATGGGGCTCCAAAGCTAAAATTTTGTGGAGCAACACTTTGAGGCAATCACTGCAGTCAGGTGTTTTCTGTAATGTTCAAGAAGACGTCTGCACCTGATGACAGGTATTTTAGTTCATTGTTTATGGGAAAGGTCATCTAATATGTCTGGGACAGTTTTGTTTGTTTGTTTTTTTATTATTATTATTTTCAACTACAATTTAAAAACAATATTTTATTTCACTAAATTATAATTTTGTAAATTTTTATTTATTATTAGTTTCTTTAGTTTCTTGTTATTTGAATTACTGTTGTGAATTTAGCCTTTTCTTTAATTGGAAGGTATGAATAAATCTGAGGATGACTTTATGTACTCAAACACGAGTTATTAGCTGATATTCCCATGCATTTCATTGTCTTTGTCGTCACGGTGATGCACTCACGTAGGAGAAGGTGCGACACGAGCGGATGGTGTCGTTGTAGCCCATCCAGCGCTGGTAGTCCGGGTACTCGCCTCGGGTCAGGACGTACTGGTAGCCCGTGTAGTTGGGCTTCTCGTACAGCACCCAGCAGCCGCTCTCCACCTTGATGGAGTTGCAGCGGCTGAAGTGGGGGTGCATGTCAGGGCAGTCGGTGTCGCACTCATACGAGCGGCCCTGGAAGTTTCTGTCCTCATAGAAGATGATCTGAGTCCGGAGGAGAAGCAGGATTAGGATCCTGAATCTGTAGTTTTAAGCCGCCAAAAGATGACTTTTTCTAAGAGGTTTGGCTCGTTTTTAGGTTTATGAAGCTCGATACAGACAGAACACCTGGAGAATGAAGGAAGCGCTTACCTTACTACTCATCCTGCAAACAGTGCTGGAGCCGGTCACCTACTGAAAATGGTGGTCTCACAAAGCAGGACCAGAGCCCCGCTATATAAACCTCAATCAAAGGGTTAGCAGATCCCACTTTAGCTGTTTTTTCAATGAGTGGGGATTTAACGCGCTGGCATCGCTGCCAAGAGTCTTGATCCTGGGCATAGAGCGAAAATCCCTGAATCATCAGTGCAAAAGTCCTACCAGGCAAATTACTGACCCACCGTGCCCTTTTTATTGATATCAACATCAGAGAGACGTTTTTATCCGCTAATTCATCATCGAGGAGATTAATCTTTCACGGGCAGAATGTCGGAGGTCATCACAAACCAGCGCAGCCTGTAACTGGTGAAGTTCAACAGAAAAGGGGACTTTCTGTGCAGTAAGGTGATGAAGATGAACCTGGACCGGTTTCCAGTCAACACATCAGCTTCGGAGAACACAAATTAGACAAAGAAGCTCTCAGATGAGTGGAAACAAACAGTTCAGAACATCTCCAGATGCTTCAAGGAGGGGAAGGGTCTGAACGGCTCAGAACAAACCCCAAGACTTCTGGAAGAAAAGTGGACACACCAGGCTGGACATGTTTGCTCAGAAACGTCTCATAGCAGCTGTTTTCCTGATCGAGAAAGCAGCAGCTCCAAGAACAAGAGAAGTTACATGAAGAAATTTTATATGTGTGACATATATAAAACTGAGACACTTTCAAAGCTGAAAAGTACTGAGATGTGGACAGCTGAAGGTGGAACTGTCTCATCTACAGGACCATGATCCCAAACTCAGCAGCAGGTCCACAGCAGAACCAGGGGGTGTTCCAGAAAGCAGGTTATGTGGTGAAGTCTGAGTACGTTAACCCTGAGATGAGGGAAACTCTGAGTCACCGGTTCCAGAAAGAGGAATATCTGAAACTCTGAGTCAATCACCATGGTAACAGACTCTGTGAACATAACCTGCTATCTGGCAGATTATCTGTAAGAAACCCTGAGTTTCTATCAGTCTCCACCTGCAGCAGCTGTCAGACGTGGATTGTCTGTAGTAACGTGATTCCAGAGATTTATAAGATGAATTAACTCACAAAATGATAAAGATAGAAGACTTTTCATAACTTAAACATTAATGATGTCATTTCTCCATCGATATTGCACACTCAAAAATAGAGATACGAGACAGGAACATTTCTGTACCTTTAGGTACATTTTTTTTTTACATATTTTCTCTTAAAAGTACAATATTGGTCCTTATGAGGCCAGAAGTACCTATATACTATGAAAAAGGGTCCAAAGTAATATAAAGTACAAATTTGAACCATTTCAACCCTAGGGGTACCTGCAGCATTGAAAAATGTGCGTAGCTTGTACAATAACTATCAATAGCAGTACTTCTAAACAGTACAGGTAAAGGTACAGAAATGTCTTTCAAAAAGGAACACCCCCAGCAACAAGCTTTGTACCCTTTTAAGTACAAATTGGTACCTCTATTTTTGAGTGTGTAGGGGTGTAACAATGCATCGAGCTATATCAATACATCGATATAGATCGATGTATCGTGTAAATCGATCCAAAAACCTAATATCTACCAAATATTGACATCATACTCACTTTTATTATGAAAATGGCTTTATTTTAAAGTTCCTCTGACAACATTTTCATAACAAAATACATTTTTATATTTGTGCAGAGGATAAATATGACACAGGAAGATTTTACTGCAAAGCTTACAGTTATGTAAAGAAATACAGAAATACAGAAAATATCAACAATAAAAGCGATAAAAACAGTAAAAAGTCAACTGTCAATCAGAGTAAAAATGCCAAAGAGAACAAATGAGTTTTCAACAAAGTTTTAAAACCAGGAAGTGAATTTGCTTGCCTAATACTCAGCAGAAGCTCATTCCACAGTCGCGGAGCAACCACTGAAAAGGCTCGGTCACCTCTCAACTTCGACAGACATCAAATCACTATCCACTGTATCGAAATCATATCGTATCATGATCAAACCAGTGATTTACACCCCTACTCGATGTATCATCAAACAACACTGTTCTTCAGCTACTCAAACCCTCGAGCCGTACATACCTGACATGTCACGGCGCAAGCGTGAGATGTTGTCACAGCAAGATACGTTGCGCTGCAATACTTCTAAATTTTGTTTTATAAATTTGCAAAACAAAATTTAAAAGAATCGCAGCGCGACATGTAAATCTGTAGTTTTGTATGGAATTTTTCTCTCTAACATTAGTAACAGAATATTTTAGAAAGACAGTGGTGTGTCGAGTCATCAGAAAAGTCCTCACACACGTCTGAGATTATACCTCCATAAACGTGCGATGGTGGAGATCTGTTGTCGCTTCTGGATTCCAGTAAACGCGTTTATCAGAATAAAAGTAAAAATGTCCAATCATGGTGCGGTAGTACAATAGATTTCCTAAAAGATGCCTTTAAACTTAACTTTCACTTTTCTCTGTGTATGTTTTTGCCCAGTGGGACTGAATCTAAATAAAATTGTTATTTATTATTATTTTATGCAGTAATATTTTAATCCAAATGTTAATATCTCTCTATGTATGTATGTATGTATCTATCTCTTTCTTTCTTACTAAATACCTCTTCGTATTGCCCCATGCTTAAATAAAACCTTTTTCCTCCAATCAGGTGAAATAGGTTTTTGTTAGTGGTTGCCATGGTGAATTCACTTCCAAGTACAGTATCAGGGTTTCCATTGATCATGGCTTGTCATGTGGTTTCCAACTCTGGTAAAAATATTTAGAGTTGATTGAACCAACTCAAAGCAGCTTTTCTGGAACTGAACACTCAGAGTTGCTCAGTTCAGAGTAAATTAACCAAGAGTGTCCGACTAGATTCAGAGTTTGTTGAACCTCCTACCTGGAAAACCCCCCAGTTGTTGATGTAACACCTTAGGGTGTGTGTGTGTGTGTGTGTGTGTGTATCTATATGGAGGTAATATTTATTGATATGTTGTGTTATATGTTTAATATAGGTGAATGGATGAAGTATATAGTTTTAAATTCTTAGTGATTAGGGCTGGGACGATTCGTCGACGTAACCGATTCGTCAGACCAAAACAAAGATGGCGGCGCCATGCGACTTCACACTAAAACAAAGATGGCGGCGCGATCTCCGCGAGTGGCTCTTCCAAGTTTCCAAAGTGTAAGGCAGTGAAGGCCCACACTCGTTTACCGACGGTATAACTAGGGGAGAGCGGGGTAATTAGTGCCAATTTTTACTTAAAGTGCATTTTAAGCAAGGGGATTACTGTTATGTCTCCAACTTATATATGTACATATAATTAAAAGTGTTGTGTACTTGTGGGAAAAGTCACTTTGGATCTTAATTAAATTGCTTGAGAAATATAGCTTTAGAAAAAAAAGTGGTTTTGTGGCACAACTTGCCCCAAGCAAGGGGTAAATTGTGCCAAACATGAAAATACAGCGGGGTAAATTGTGCCATTCATAATTGAGGTAGAAGAGCCCATTTTAATCTCACAAATAACAATGCTACATAAAAGCAAGACAAATCCCCCCAAAAAGCAATACTTATTCTGTGTTTATTTAAGGTTTCAACATCATAGAAAATGTCTTTTTTTGACTCAAGCCTGAGCACCACTTGGACACATGCTTAGAAGAAAAAAAATAGGGCAACATTACAGTGCCATGTCGAGGACTCAAACGCAGGTCTGCCACACCCCAAAGCCTGCGACATTACCACTTCACTACCTACTCCCCCAACACTACCCACACCCACTTTTGTTGTGTGGGTAGTGGGCATTTATTTGAGAACATCAATTCTAGGGATGAGTCCCTCATCCTCTTTAAATGTGAAGATGGGCATACCATCAATAGACCTCATATAGCTTTGCTTCAGAAATTTTGGACTGACCTCATCACCTTCAACATTCTCCATTAATCCAACAGAGTTATAGGATTTGTTTTTACCCACAATCTTAAAGGTTGAATATGAAACATTTTTGTTTAAAAATGTGTTTGTTTTTTTAATAATACCTACACGATTCATTTGGAGGGGTGCAGAATAAAAGTACAGCATTTCCATGAAAAATTTTAGCCTTAGAATAAATATAAAATAAATTTTAACAGGTTTGACAATGGCATTATGTTTACATCTACAAGCCAATACACACCGATATTGAGGGTTGCCAAATGCAATCTCTGTGTGGTAATAGTTAGGGCACAGTTGGGCTGGTACAGGGGAAAACAGTGGAGTTGGCAAGTCAAGCAGCTACTTCAGAGCTGCGGAGATATCTTTTTCTGAAGAGGAGTGACCTGAGAAGAGCAAAAACTGGAGTAAATTTAGGTGAAGCTACACTATGGACCCACATAAACGTTTTCCATGGCATCAAAATGCAAAAATGGCGACTTTTCTCCTGGATCGGTAGTGTGGCTAATGTTAGCTCTCAGTGATAAAACTTCTCTACTTGTTGGACATGGCGCAGGCTGCTGGTATCGGCAGCGAGCCTGGCAACCCAGCAGCTGGAGTTGTTTTTCTGCTGTTGCAAAAACAACCTGGACAAATGTGATTTCGCTGTTCTGTTCGTGCTGCATATTCAACCTTTGACAATGACAAAAAAAAAAAAATCTTTTTTTTTTTTTACTCGTCCAGTCCAGCATCGTAGCAAGCAGACCTTTAACAATGACAAAATTACCAGCAGATAGACTTTGGTCTTCATCATCATCATTGCTCTGGAAATCTGAACTCTCATATTCAGTGACATCACTAAGTGGAATTGGGAAGTCACTCCCTTCTGAGCTACTGAAGGCCACTTTCATTTTGGGTTTGTTTGGCTTTGACCCTTTCAGAACTCCTGTCTTACTTCCACTCCCTGAATTTTAGTGTAAAAATAAGAATAGCACATAATTTTAGTGATTAACTGCAAAAATAAAATGTATAATAACAAAACAAAACAAAACAAAAAAATTACAATGTATAAAAGACATTAATAAGGTGGGGTAATTTGCGCCACTGGCACAACTTAACCCAGGTCTTTTGGCACAAATTACCCCGAACCCACCATTTTGAATTAAATGCATCCCCTAGCTGTTTTTAGCTAGCATTGTGTTAACTGAATACACTCATGGTGTGGCTTACTAATGCACTAAAACATGTGTGAACTGTTTTCAAAGTTTTATATAACTGTTCAAAAACCCCAGCTAAAAAACTTTGATCATAGGAATTTTACTTTGGAAGCCAAAAATGTGTATTTTTAACTTTAAGGTGCTTACCTCTGAAGCCATATGCCTCCCTTGTTGTTAGCATGGGTAAAATGAATGTCTCTTCAAAACTATATGGTCACATGATCAATTTCTTCTATGGTTTTCTAGAAAACAGGGGTGGAACAACTTGCCCCATGGCACTAATTGCCCCGCTCTCCCCTATATATTAGGGATGGCGAATCCGAAGCCTAATGAGACATGAGACACTTCCGTGAGATGGACGCCATGTCTTCAGACACGTCAGGCCTGTTTGAGACGGTCAGCATGAAGCACGAGCTCCATCTGCTGGCCGTGGGTGGAACTGCAGCTGATGTCGGGAGCTGTCTCGTCTCTGACTGAATATCATTAAAGTCACGTTCTCAACCTCATGTTCGTGTTTCATCTGTTGGTAAAAGTATTGTGTAATCACTTCTGGCATAAATAAAGCATTTTTAATTTAATTTCCAAGTGATTGGCACCCGTATTAAGCATTAACAGAATGAAGATGAAGATGCACGTTTTCTGGAAGCTAGACCCATGTTCAATATAATGTTCAACTCTGAATGTTTACTTATCTTCATTATCTTTTGTTGGGAAATAATATCTGTCTTAGCTTAAATCCTCCAAGTTTACATGATCATATTATTTCAATAATGACTTTTTTATTATTATTTTCATGTAAATGAAAGAATTAAAAGCCTGTTTTTCAGTCAGCTGTTTTCAACATAAATTTTACATTCTGTTGGTTCATGAAAAAGTCCATGACAGGCTGCTGCTCCCACTGCCTTTTTATTCATGCTCTTTTTTACATTTTAGATATCTATATCAGCATATATGTATTGCTGTCTGTCAATTTATGAGGAGATAATCGATAATCGAATCGAATCTAGTCGAATCGAGCCAAAAAAAGTGAATCGTTAGATTAATCGATGCATCGAAAAAATAATCGATAGATTAATCGTTTAAAAAATAATCGTTTAACACAGCCCTAGTGATATGAATGGTCATAACATGATGTGTGTGTGTGTGTGTGCAAGCATATCTGTATGTATGTGTGTGCATGTACATGTAGGTATACATGTGTATGTACATTGTGTATGTGTTTGTGTATGTATGTACATATATACACTGCCCGGCCAAAAAAAAAGTCGCCAACAAAAAAAGGTCAAACATTTAACATTTCGTTGGAGCCTTTAGCTTTGATTGCGGCAGCATTCGCTGTGTTTCCAGAAGCTTCTGCAATGTCACCAGATTTATTTGCATCCTGTTGCATCAATTTTTCACCAAGATCTTGATGATGATTGTAGAGTCTGACCACAGCACATCCCAAAGATTCTCAATGGGGTTCAGGTCTGGACTCTGTGGTGGCCAATCCATGTGTGAAAATGATGTCTGATGATCCCTGAACCATCTTTCACAATTTGAGCCCAATAAATTCTGGCACGGTCATCTTGGAATATGGCCGTGCCATCAGGAAAGAAACATCCATTGATGGAATAACCTGGTCATTCAGTATATTCAGGTATCAGCTGACCTCATTATCTGAGCTCATACTATTGCTGAACCTGGACCTGAGCAACTGCAGCAACCCCAGATCATCACACTGCCCCGACAGGCTCATACAGTAGCACTAGGCATGATGCTGCATCACTTCATCTGCCTTTCCGGCCACATTTCTTCCTGGAAGAAGATGGTCCACTATCCTTCCAGTTTTTCATAATGCGTTGGACTGTTCTGAACCCAGTTTTAGTAGTTTCTGCATCTCCTTAGATGTTTTCACCTCTTGATGCCAATGATTTGACCCTTCTCAGACAGACTAACATCTTTTCCAAGACCACGGATGTGTCTTTCTACATGGTTGTCTAGGAAATGAGAAGCAAGTCATTGCACCAGTTGGGGTGAAATAACTTGTTGCCAGCTGAAATAATCGCCCATGCAGTAATTATCCAATATGATGCTCGTACCTATTTGCTTAGTTAAATCCAGGTGGCGACTTTTTTTTTTGGCCAGGCAGTGTATATTCATTCAGTCATTTTCTGTACCGCTTATCCAGTTCAGGGTTGCGGGGGTTGCTGGAGTCTATCCCAGCTATTATCAGGCAAGAGGTGGGTACACCCTGGACAGGTCGGCAGTCTGTCGCAGGGCCAACACAGAGAGACAGACAAACATTCACGCTCACATTCATATCTAGGGACAATTTAGAGTGATCAATTAACCTAACATGCATGTCTTTGGATGGTGGGAGGAAGCCGGAGTACCCGGAGAGAACCCACGCATGCGCAGGGAGAACATGTAAACTCCACACAGGAAGGCCACGGTTGGAATTGTTCAAACCCCCTCCCCAGTCGGGAATCAAACAAGTGACCTTATATATCCTCAACTCAGCCAGAGGAGTTCATTTTGGACATCTGGCTGCCAGATATCAGATACTAGCAGGTATTAGCCAACATGTGGCTAATTCTAATGTTTCTGACAACTTGGTAACTTAACCAACAACTTAAAACCAGACATATTATAAGCAGCTTCAAAGCAAGTCAGTCTGTAGCAGCAGCAGCTGCACCGTAGTCACATGACTCTGAAAGGAATGCTGGGATATGAAGTTTTTCCACAATAACAGGGACTTTTCTACATGCTGGACCAGTACTAATGGAACAAGATCTCACAGGGTTTCATAACAGCACGAGATCCTACCAGATTTCGTTTGTAAAGTATCGGTCTAAAAAAAACTTTACTGATATTTTCCAATATCAATTTTAATGTCTATATCGCCTGATAATATCAGACGTCCCTAATAAGAAGAAGAGTTGTTGGGGACTGACGGCATCACCTAGGAAACCATGACTGCAGCCTCCTGCTGCTGGAACAGCTTCTTCAAGCTGGATCATCATGTCGACTCAGTTTTTATTCAGTAAATAATGACAATGTGATATTTGTACTTGTGTTAACCAGTCGGATGCTCTGCTGCTTAGAACAGGTGTGTTTCTCCTCCGCTGAGGTAAAGGCTGCAGCATCATCAACTAACTACTCTCCTAAATCATGTTTCTAAGACAAGAAACAACATTTTCTTTAAAGATTTTAATGAACACATTTAGTAGACACGATGTTTTCAGGTGTTTTTTATTTGATGTCTCTTGTCTTTTCTGATGGTTTTAGTTGACAACTCTCAGGTCTCATGAGGTTTGTAGACTCCAACAGGAGGAAACTTCAGTTGTCAAACGTGAGACAGATAAGTTGTGAGACAGAGATCTGCCGCTGGACGGTGTTTCAGTCCTGCAGAGACTCCTGGGAACCCTCATAGTTCTCCGTTGCTTCCCGGTGACAGTCGCTGCCGTCCTGAGGGGAGAGGGAGGGGGGGGGTTGAGCCTTCACACCACCAGGTGGCAGCAGAGAGCTTCCTGGATTCAGACCAGGCAGACAAGCGGGTGATGTGTTTACTCACGCTGAGGAAGGACTTGGATGATGAGGAGGAGGACGAGGACGGGACTGAAACTTGTCTGGGTGGAGAACTTGCCTTCTCCCGCTCAGACAGCCACCGGTTCAGCTTTTTACCTGTTTTTTTTAAAAGAGATTCAGAAGATCAGGGTTAGATTCAGGTGACCAGAACAGTTACATAACAGGTCAATATTTAACTTATAAAAACCAGAGAGACAGAAGTTAGGACACTCTTCCCTGTCAGGACAGTAGCATATGCACACACTGCTGCTCTTTAAAGCTCCTAGAAAACTGTTCGTTTGTTTAAAGTGTTGGTAAATCCAGTTACCGCATGTTAGTAGCGATGGTAGCAGTAGATCTTTAATTTGTTCAGTCATCAGACAATACATAAACATACATCGATCTTCACATTTACGATCACAATGACTGAAAAGGTACAGACTGCAGCATAAAGCTTATATTGCCTGTCATACAACAAGTTTAATAACTTAAAGGATAGAACACCCACATAATGATGTTCCTTCATTTTCTACACACCCTCATGCTGAGCAACACTCTGGAGCACTTTTAATATCTCAAATGCAGCCGGAGATCAGGGAGTTTTCATTGTCCTGATCTCGCATGGATGCACATCGGGGAAGTACAATGTTCTACTGTTTAGGCTATAAAAGCATACTAAATGATGTAGTTTCGAGTGAATTATGGAGGCTACCCACTCAGGACACTTGGATTACATTGGATGATTATATTGCCAAGTTTTTGTGGACTTCTATGGACCTTTTTGTTTGAAGCATCGGTGAACTCCATTATATGAAAGTCAGCAGATAACGAAAAATCCCCAGAACTCCGGCTGCATTTGAGATATTAAAAAACTGCTCCAGAGTCTTGCTCAGCATGAGGGTGATTAGAAAATGAAGGACCATCATTCTGTGGGTGTTGTATCCTTTAATTCATCAAATGGATGAAGGAAAATGAAAGTACAAAAGAAAAAAGGAAACAAGGTTTGATCCAATGAAGAAAAAAATTATCCATTTTTATCACACACACACACCATTTTTCTCATTGCCTACTTGTAGCTTTGAAAAGGGCCCAATACCAATTCCTAGTTTCATCCCTACCCCCACCCCTATTCCTCTAAGAAATGGGACAAGCCTTTGAAATCCTCATGTCACCAATAGTCGTCTGTGGTGCAGTAAACAGACATCAAAGCTGTTTCTAGAAAAGTTCGCAATGCCGTCTGCAAAAGCAATGATCTCACTTTCCTGGGTGATTGGATTATTTTTTGGTTTTGGGCCAAAAAACGTAAAAATGAAAGGAAAAGGAGACGCTTTCGACTCAAGTTTAAAGGGACTTGAGGCAAGATTAAGAAACGAAACTCGCAATTGGCGCTTCAGGTAACTGCAGCCACGAGCCAAGCTGTCATTGGAGCATGCACAAACAGAAGGTATAATGTTGTTTACTACGCTTTTTCTTCGTAGTTACACTTTTTAGTGTCTTTCAGTTGATCTGGATCGTTGCTGACGGCAGAAGTATCCCTAACTATCGCTTACAGTGTTTGAATTTACTGCGACCGTCTTCTACATGTATCAAAACTGCGGATGTAGCGTCATTTGACGTCACGTCCGCAGGGCAGTGCGGGAAATTCGGACACCGAATTGCAGCACATTTTGCAGCACACAGCCTGTTCAAGGCAACGGAGAGAAACATGGGTGGAAACGTTATTTTTGGTATTTAGCGCTTCATCACCCATTAGTATAAAAAAAAATGGACGTGTGTTTGTTTTTTTTTAAATTCCTGCCTCTAATCCCTTTAACGTTAATGTTACATTACAGACACGAGCAGATGCATGCAATGCTAGCGATTTTTTCACATTTGCAATAAAACGGTCTGTAATAGGCCTTTTCCACAGCACATTTTTATAACCCTTCCACATGGCACAGCACGTCTATTTATGTTTCCTCTGGGGACAAGACCTGAGACCGTTACGATTTTTCGCACCCATTTCAGAGGTAGCTCTAAACGTGTTGGACCTACACAAAATGTGAAGTAACTGACTGCTGTCCACTGATTGGTCAGCGGTTTTCTTGTGTGCCCCTGGAAATTCTCTGTTTGGAGGGCCAGATAGCCCGACCCCCTTCCCCCTCCCCCTCGGCCTGAACCAGAATCTGGACACCACTACCCCTTCACATGAACGCACAAAACAAAGGGCTAGGGTTAAAGGGAGAACTGGAATTCACCATCAACAATCATGCGCGTAAAAATCAACAGTTTTTGTTGATTTTGGCACAAACTTAAAACCATCTCCAAAGTCATATTTCTCTTCAAACATAGAAAAAAAAAAACTATAAGGGTGCGTCCCAATACACCCACTAACCCTACTTTTTATCCCTACCACTAAATTTTGCGTGTTCCCGTGAAGGTAGTATTGTCCTAATCCCTCTTTGCATGTAGGGGAAGTGGACATAATGGAGGGGTAGGGGGTATGAATCTAGCCCTTCAGAGCGAGGGATGTGAGATGCTGACTTGCTGAGGAAGGGCCAGAGAAAAGGAGACAACAGCAACCTCCAGAGAGCAACAGGACAGGACTTGGAGAAGAAAACTCACAAATGTATGTGGAGATTACACGTTTGTTTGTAACGTTAGCCAGACTAGCCACGCTAGCTAGGCTAAAATACTGATGAAAAGCTTGCAAAGGCTTTTCGGGAGTTTACAAGAGACAACAGTCGTCAATGGTGACGTCTTATCTGTGTGGTTGTTTTGTTTATTAATCAACCGAAACATGATGAATGATGAAAAAAAGAAAAACGACTGCGACCGTTAACTCTGTGTTGTTGCTGGGTGTGTTGTTATGGTGAGACGTATGTGCAAACGTCACCACGCAGTCACTTACTGTACGTGCCTGCATGTAAATGCAGCAAATGGTGTCCCAATTCCTAGGGAAGATTACAAAGCCCTATCCCTTGTGGCTTCAATTTGAGGGTGTAGTGATAGTGGGGGAGGGCTAGTGGTTGAAAGTAGGGGGGAACATTGGGATTGGGCCTTAATTTACAGGTAGGGAAATTGTTTTTGCCTTTTCCATGATCCTGAAATATACTACTGTATATTAATACATTGTAATACACCTGACTTCACTAACAACGGACTTGAGTGATCATAATAACTTGCTTTATCAATCAGACATACTGCAAGTTTTTGCAAAACAATAATTGAGTTCAAAGCTGTTTTAAATGTTGATCCCCGCAATTCTACACAATAAGACAAATAAGGAAGAATAAGTGAAAACATGAATAATATAAGGACATTTAAAATTCAGTACATCCTTTGATTTATACAAAATCTCAGTTGATTTTGATATTTTTCCTTTTAAATAATCAACATGTTTCCATGGCAAAACAGAATATCACACCTGCCCAGTACTCGTACCCTCACCAGAACCAGTTTCATGCCAACTTGAAATGTAGCATATACTTTGAAGTATCACATCAATTTGGAAAAACTGGACAGATTTATTATATTTTCTCTCAAGTAGATGCAATTTGCTAATGAAACAAGGAAAGATGGGATTTTACTTGTTTTTAGGGAAAATGGTATCTCTGAAGTACTTTTACCAGTTCTTAGAAGATGTTAAATGCAAGTTAATTGTCCCTGGAAAAATGGACATAAAGTGGAAGCAGCTCTTACGGTCAGGTCAGGTCACACTTACTGTGCTTCTTGGAGTGTTGCACTGCCTTGTAAGAGCGCAGCATTGCAAACGGATGGTAGGACAGTGTGAAGGGATACACAATCAAACCCTTTGGTGAAAGAGGGAAAAAAAGAGAAGGACAAATGTTTTTATGTTAATAAGATTATTTTACACAAAAGAAGCAGAACCAGAGGCAGCAGAGTCCAGACTGCCATGTGACCCTTGGCTGGGGAAGGTTCTGTACCTTAGACCGATGGTTGGGGTACAAGACAACGGGTTTACACCTGTAAAGAGCCATAATCTCCTCCACTGGAAGGCTGCTCTGAAACACAAACACAGCCCAACAATGACATAAAACCTGCTGCTGGTCTGGCTGGACCAGAGATGCTCAGCTTCAGTCTTCAAGAGCTGCAGTCCTGCAGGTTTTACATGTTTCTCTGCACTAACACACCTCCCCAATCATGTGGAGCCATTAGTCTGAGTCAGGTGCTGCAGCAGGACAGCGGTTTTTGAGCAGTAAAGTTTCTCATATTCTTTTCTTTAAAGTGTTTAGGCAATCATCACAGGGTGAAGATGCATACCATAATAATCCCAGCGAAGGATGAGAGGATCATGGCCTCCCGCTCCAAGCGACTGGGGTACTGGATGGTTCCCGAGCAGCACGTGGCTCCGCTGTGGTGGAGAGAAGTTTAGTTTGAAACAGTTTTCAGCTGCTTTTCATTGAGGAAACTAAACTGAAATTTAAAGGTACAGTGTGCCAGAATTACTGACATCTAGTGGTAAAGATGGGTGTAGCAATGATTTTATATGCCAAGCACTGTTGTGAATGAACGCTGGCCGTCAGTGGCCAAAATTGACCCTTCGCCAGCCCCACCCCAGAGCTGCCGCTGACCAATCATTCATTAGCAACCGTAACTAAGGAAAGGAGTTTCTGGCAAACTGCACTTCCATAGACGAGGCATAGACATGATTCTCAAGTCTGATGACAGATATCCAGAATGTTTGGGTGATGTTGTATTTTTTGCCTACTCAAAACAAACAAAACACAAAAGGAGAGATGTGGAATATGGATGAACAGTGTGGAATATGGATGAAATGGCGTGAAAGATTGATTAAACAGCGTGGAAGACCTCACTCGCAGCTGCATGGAGGCTGAACACCGAGCTGGACAAACTGTTTATTCCGAGGTAAGATGCTAGCGCCACCCAGCACAGTAGTTAGCTACAAGACAGCTGTATAATATAAAGTAAAAGCTACTGTTTTAACATGGAGTAAGGTAGCTGTGTGTTGCTAGAGGCTAAACAAATACACCAGATAAACACTAGTAAGTCACTTTGGTTGCCAATCTGCTGGAGACAGTTAGAGACAAATATAACACGGTCCTCTGCCAGTTTCTCAGTCCAGTAGCTGCTACCCTGATCAGATCCAGTATCTGCTACCCTGATCAGATCCAGTATCTGCTATCCCGATCAAATTAAATGTATTGATCAAACCCACAATGTGGGAACAACATCCTGGTCAAGGGGCAAACATCCAGCAACAGGCTAAAACATGTCAGATACCTGAAACTTACATGACAGTTAGCTTAAAATAAAACAATCTGTTAACTTACTCTGCGATGCAAGAACGTTGTTGTTCCTTTATACGTTTGTTCTGGACATAAATCAAAGACGTGGAGTTTCTGAGTCTTTCTGTATGAACGCTGAGCCTTCGCTACGATTTTAACATCCTCTTCATCAACATTACTCCGTCGACAAATGATGATGAATTCCTCAGATGCATCCTGCAGTCCTCTCTGTCTAAACCCCCTCTGATATTTCCCAACTATTACTCCAGAAATTTAACAGTTTCCTTCAGAATATCTTCACTGAAATCACTGAGCAATCCATGCTGATGTAGGTAGAAATTAGCTAAAAATGGGAAGTTTGCCAGACTTAGCAACTGTAACCATGGGGGGCAGGACTTAGCGAAGGGTCAGTTCTCCCAGACATAAATAAATGTTTTCATCTGTGAGTGGATCCAGTGGTCTCGGGTGTAGCTATGACTGCACTGTGAGTACTTTCAATGTCTTTTAAAGCCTGGGATTTTTTTCAATTGTTGCTCACAGCCCCAACTCAAATTGTGCGAATCAGTCGCAGAGTTCAAAAGTTCACAGCTTGCGATGTCAGTCCTCATACTGTACGAACCGATGCTCGGATGCGATCTGACTACTCAAACTGTCCATCCTCAAAGACACGTTGGGGTCTTGAACAATCCCGACATGCAACACCATAAATACAGCTAGTAGAAGAAGAAGAAAACGGAGAAGAAGACAACGACAATAACAGCAACAACAGCAGCAACAGTATGCTATCACAAAAAAACGCGCTGCCTTGGCTTTTTGCGTTCTTTCTTTGTGAAAAATTCGCCAAAAATAAAAGCCGATGACATCATACAGTATGTGAACGAGGAATTGGCTGAGCAGATGTGGGCTGTACGGTCTGCCGGTTTTACAACGAGAACTCCGTCCAAATGACAAGCCGGGTCGCCATGCTGCCTCTGGTTTACTTCAGTTTTTGTTTCACGCATGCAAAATGTAAGGAAAGAGTTCTTAGTCTGGTCGTGGCACCGCTTCAACATGCGAATCACTCACGAGCCACGACCACTATATCAAACAGGTTTGATTTTCTTGCGACTCATGATTTCTGATCTGGAGCTCGTGGTGAGGTGCCAATCGCCTCTTTACCCCCTAGTATACTGCACGATGCACGACACATGATTTGGCCAAGAGTCGGCCCGATCCCCAAACTTGTCGCACGACTGGAAAATCGGCTCAAAACACGGCCAAAAATCGCACAGTGTATGCCGGGCTTAAGGCATTACTCATCCCAGTGCTCTAACTCCCATTAAACAAAGCTGGTGCAGTAGTTTTGAAAGTTCAGACGGTTCTCACTTTACACACATTTTGTCCATTCAGAGACAATGTAGTAAAAATGGTGGCACAAATATGGCAGCATCCATGTATGTGGACCCCCAGCAAGTAGATATAAATGACTCATTCTAAGAAAATAAATGTATAACAGCTATTCTAGTGCAGCAATTACAGATCAATAGATACAGTTTTGAATTATACATTACATTTTTCTGCCATTGACCTATGATTTTTTTTTTACACACTGTACCTTTAAATTAATTTTTAAAGATATCTTTACTAAAAAAAAAACCTGATTCAGAAAATGGTGTTAGTGGAAAACACAAAGCAATAAACATTCACTGATTCTTTCATAAACTTTGCTTTTCATTTCTTCAAAGGCAGAATGAAGCACGGATTTGTATTTGTTTCAAAAATAATATTCACGTTTTAGACCTGCGCTGCGACATAGTTTGAATAAAGAAGTTCTGGCAGTGATGACACAAAGTGCAGAGAGATTCCAGGTTTTTTTTTTAACAGAACGGGGTCCTGGTTGTTTCAAGCCCGGACTGCAGGCCAGTCCAGTACCCGTACCCTCCTCTTCCTCAGCCATGCTGCTGGAATGTAGCAGAAAGTGGTTCTTCATCATCTCAATGAAAGGTGCATGAAGAAGATGTGGTCGAGAACTCGGATCTGACCCTGTGAGAGAAAGCACTTGCTCCTTCCTGAACTTTGTGACTTATTGAGACAACTAACTTATGCCAAACATAATTACTAGGAATATTTGATTTTTTTTTTTTTTTTTTTTAACCAATATTCAATATTGTCCAACTCTTAAAGCAGAACTCAGTAACTTCAGGTTGGGGCTCCCCCTACTGGTCTCCTCTCACTATTGTAAAGTTCGTACTCCCCCTACACCCCCACAGCACACAGACTTCTTCCCTACCTGTCTTTCCTCTATTCTGATCCCTGAAATGGATGAAAAATGAATGAACAAATGATACATGAATCTTGTAAAAGTATTCCTTTTTTTTTTTCATTATGTTTGAATTGTCTATTTTCTTTAGTTGTGTAATCGACTCGCTTTCTGTAGAGATCAAGATTATACATACAGCCCTGGTAGTTGGAAAATATACTAAAACTATTATTTGGGTCTGTCATTTCTTAACTCGTCAAGAGAAGGTTAAAGTGGGAAATTAAGGAACCAAACACTAATTTAATTACCTAGTGTGTTAGTTTTAGATACACTGCTTTTCAAAGTGTCTGTTCCCAATAACCACAAAGAAGACTCAGCGATGTCCACTGATGTTTACTTACTATCTCCTCTGATAAATAATGAACGTACATGACATCTGTGTCAACAACATGCCGTCCGTCGTCTTCGTTCAGCCACCACAGGGCGACACTGATGGCAAGATCGTAGTGAGCCTGAGATGAGACAAACAGAAACTGTCCTGGTTCTGTTTCAGAGTTAGAACCGGATCACGGCCCTACTTGATGAGTTTTTACCAGGTCGTCCAGCACCGTGGAAGTTCCTCTTCCTGCTGGATCAAAGGACTTTTCTCTCAGCTTCTGTCCGATGTAGTCACAGCTGCTTGGATGATGGGAAATATTAATATCTTATCATTTAAGAATATTCTTCTCTTCAAATTAAGTTTTGGTGTTACTCACATGAGGGCACCCACGTCTTTCTTCAGCTGCTTTGCCTCCATTTTGTTCTTTATGCGCCAAAAGAAACAACAGAAAACATCTTTTTACTCGGTGCGCATGTTACTGTGTGTAGGTTTAATTTCACATTCTGAATTATAGTCTTTTTTTTCCCCTCATGAGCCTTCCATAGTAACTTAGAACATGAAAGTATAAACGTGTTTATATAGTTTTTTCTCTTTTTGTTATACAGTATTTAATGAAAATGAAAAATCTGGGGATTTCTTCCTTCTTGACAGATTTTCCAGTGTTGGTATCACTCATACGGTCTTTGACTGGTTTAAATCAAATCCATCTCTCTGGCCACACCCAGTTTGTCCAGCTCAAATAATTCACTACTACAGGTGTTCCCCAGGGTTCAGTCCTAGGGCCTCTGCTATTCAGGACAACACCCAGCTCTACCTCTCCTCTAAACCAGATTCCACCCTCCCACCCTGATCCCGTTTGGACTGTCTTACACCTCCTGTCCACTGCTTCCGCTCAATCCCGCTCAAGTCCGTCGCTTCGGCGGGCTGCAAAATTCCCCATACACGGACTCCGCCAGCACCCCCTCCGTTCAGCCGCAAAGCAGGCTAAAGAGCATGCATGAGATTTCGGAGTTCAAGTGGATAAATAGTGTAGAAAAACAGTGGCGACAACAAACTTTTTATTCAATGCAGCTTCAAAGGAAAAATTGCGTCCGTCAAGCCACCTTTTGATACATTTGTCACAGGATAACGCCTACAGCTGTGCCTTAGTAGTCAACAGCTGTATCACGCACAGGAACTGGGTGCCAGATAAAAGTGGAATACAAGATCAAGAAATGAGATCCACATGCCAGAAGCTGATCCGGAGGGGGTTTTAATTTGTGTTACGTTTCGGGCGTCTGTCCTGGAAGTCGCCACAAATGTTTTTTTCCCCCTGCCGATGTGATCAGAGGGCTTCATAGCTTTGCCTCTGAATTATCATCTGATGCTTCCGTCTCAAGATGAGGAGAAGCAGTAGCTCTAAAACACAAAATGTTTATATCTCCATTCTCCTCAAAGTGGAGTCTTGCAAGACTGTAATTTACGAGAATTACAGCTTACACCATTCAATGGACACCTAAAAATTGAAATTGTACTTTTTCAAAATTTAAGACACATCACTTTTATTTTTCAAAAAAGTGTAATTGAAACCCAGCTACAGGTACAACCTACTTTCATCTCCGTGATATCAACCGCTTTCATTCTAGTCTAGTCCAGGGGTGACCAAGTCCAGTCCTCAAAAGCCGCAATCCTGCTACTTTTTAAGCCCCTTTCAGACTTGCTCTGGGAAGTGGTAATAGCATGGACTTTGTCCGTTATACTGTTTGCATTCAGACAAACGTTCCAGTCGTTTGCCTCGGAGATGTAGCGGACATGTACCAGCTGGTCTCCGTGACATAAGAGCGGATATACTGGGGTACGTCGTTTTGGCTGAACGCACAAGAAAATGTTCCGGACAGGGTTGAAGGAAGAGCGTGGCTGTTTTTTTTTTTTGTTTTGTTTTTTTACCCTTTATTTTACCAGGAAAACCTCATTGAGATTGAAAATCTCTTTTCCAAGAGTGTCCTGGCCAAGACAGCAGCAGAGAAGTAAAGTTACAAAACAGGCATTCCAAACACAATAAAAATCATAAAACAAGTTTAAAAAAAAATGTAACTAAAATAAATTACAAATAAATTACTATGCAAAGTCCACAAATCAGGCAAAGCATTTACAGACAGATTCAAGTACGTCCAAGTCATCCAGCATTTTCTTAAAAACATCAAATGAGACCAAATCACGCAGTTTCAGGTCTTTCTGCAGCTGGTTCCAGGCACACGGCGCTGCATATGAAAAAGCCCTTTTTCCCATTTCAGTTCTCGTCCTCGGGACTGAAAGTAATAAGAACTCCTGAGAACGAAGACTGTAAGAACCTGAACTCTTCAGCTGGAGAAGAGTTGTCAGGTACGAGGGAAGCAGACCAGTGACAGCTTTGTAGATGATAACATACCAGTGTTTCATCCTGCGCAAGGACAGTGAGGACCAACCAACACGTTCATACAACAAGCAATGATGAGTCAGTGATCTGGAGTTAGAGATGAACCTCAAAGCCCCGTGGTAAACAGCATCCAGGGCATGAAGACTCTGAGACGAGGCATGCATGTACAAAACATCTCCATAATCTAAAACTGACAAGAAGGTAGCGGCAACCAGACGTTTTTGGGCTCAAATGAAAGACAGGATTTTATCCGAAAATAAAAACCCAGCTTCAGCTTCAGCCTTTTTACCAGCTGCTGAATATGTAGATTAAAAGAAAGAGACTCATCAATAAGAAAACCAAGATATTTGTAGGATGACACAAATTCAATGTGAGAACCCTGCAAAGTGACGATTGGGGGCAGGTTCAGTGTATGGGATAAATCTTGTGCCACCACAGAGCGAATATGAATTCTTTATATTTGAATTTGAAACATTCAATTTGAACCTGAAAATGCCAGTTTGAATAATTGCTTTAAAAAATTGAATCTGAATTACCTCATTTGATATTGAATCTTCAGTTCTCAAATTCAGTTTTTAATTTCAAATTCAGTTCCTAAATTCAAATTCAGTTTTTAAATTCAAATTCAATTTTTAAATTCAAATTCAGTTTTTAATTTCAAATTCAGTTTTTAAATTCAAATTCAGTTTTTAATTTCAAATTCAGTTTTTAAATTCAAATTCAATTTTCAATTTCAAATTCAGTTCTCAAATTCAAACTTTTGTGCCACACATCCGGGACCTGGCGACAGGCAGATGTAGTTGATCGCAGATGGCGTTAACCTCAGTCTTACCAAGGGCTACCAGCAGGGGGAGGGAGAGGGGGGAAGTAATGGGGGGGGGGGAGAGAGACACACACACACACACATGGAGAGGAGAGACAGCGAGGCGAGGGAAGCATTGCTGCCGCCTATGGGAGCTGACAAGCCGCGGGGCGCCATCTCCGACCCGTCACCAGCTCCGTTCACTCACCTGTTTGAGTGACATAAATGAGCAGAACTCAGCGGATTCTTAATCAATTTTCCTCTATTGCAAAACGTAGACAATAGAACTTAGACACCCCCCCCCCCCGCACAAACAAACAAACTGTGCCCCCCTCAAATCTGCCGAAGACAGCACGAGATGCAAAGGTCTTTTTTTCCCCGCATCACACTCCGCATCATTCTGTGTATAAACGTCACATCGTCCATGCTGTCAAGACTCTCACCTGATGGCAGGTGCCTGCACAGGCAGTGTAATGGATGAAGTGTATACAAGCGCCCAAATCGCATTCTGCGAGGGCGGACTGTGCACGAGAGGAGAAAGAAAATAGGGTATAGGGTAGGCCTACATTATAGGCTTATGTGCAATCGCGAACCAGAGCACGAGAGCAAAAGATTTAATTTCAGCTCATTTTCACATCAAATTTTGGGGAGGTCGCTCTTAAACAGACGTAACGTCCCGTGCTGCAAGTTTTAAAAGCTTTGTGAATGCGCCCTTACGCTCCTTCTACTCCTGCTGCTTTCAGAAGCTCATGTGGACCTTCTGCATGTTTTACCCAAACTCAGACTGTAGACGACAGCGTGATGTAGCTGGGAATAAAAGATACTGTAGGCTATTATTGTTGATAGCTTCTGTTTACCCCTGAGGGATTGCCACATTATTGTGGTAATGGTCAGCTCTGTTTGGTTGTGACATATGTGTGTATGTGTGCGCGCGCGCGTTAATTTACACAAAGACTCCCATTACTGTCATCTCTACACTGATCATACTTCTACACTTAATAACAGTAACAATGCAAATGTACATAAATACATATCCTCATTTGTCTACTATAACATTCACAAATACAAGTTAATGATACCTAATTACCTACTTAATCTGCACATTAATGACAGAAAAAAATGCATTAAATATTCAAAATGTTTAATTACATCTGTACCAATGTACATCAGAATTACTTCATTAATCCCTTGTGGGAAATTCTTTTTTGTATTACTCCCATTAACAGTGTGTTCAGACCAAGCGCGATTTGGGCGTCAAAAACGCGCCCGACGCCCAAAGTTGGACGCCGTGTCATAAGACTAGTTAAAATTTTAAAAATGAAGTGAAAAAGTAAAAATAAACTCAAATAAAAGTAAAATTGCAACCCTTCCTATATTAACATTATACAAGAAATAACATTTAAGAATACCAATATATAATAATAAAAATGAGACGAAATCTCAGTATGTACGACAGTGCTCCTCACTACTTATTATTATTGCACATAAAGAGATCCAAAATGAAGTAGCCTAAATAATGAAATGCCTATCAGAGAGCTGGCCATGGCAGGGATGACTTCCTGTGGCGCTCCATAGTGTAGCGTGGTAAAATGAGTTTCTACACACACATATCTATAATATATACACATTGTATTACACACACACACGCACACGCACCCACACACACACGCACACACACACACACACTAACATATCAGGTGTGTTTGTAATCAGATACAAATATCATCTAACTCCTATCTTAAGTTCTTCATTTAGGAGTTTCTTCTCCCTCAGATCCTCCAAAAGACACTTTTAAGTCTTCATCTTTTCCCAGCTGGCCTTGGTATTTTTTCTCTCTTTCTCACTCCATCCTTTACGCTCCTCACACGAATTGGTGGATTATGGCCTTCAGAGAAGTCAGACAACCAGGCGATGCATAGCTATGATCCTGGTAGAAAGAAGGACAAACATTGTCTTATTTTACACAAATCACTTGGACATGATTTATGACTGATTTACATTATAATACATCACATCACATGACATCACACCTCCAGTTATCACTTGTATATCAGGACTGTAAAGGCTACTCAACAACATGAACTCTGTACACTCAAGAGTAAAATCAGTATTGTGTTGATATGAATGAAAGTAGATCAGATTTTATTAAACATGAGAAACATTTTGCTGTAGTTTGGATCCACGTGTGATGTTTAAGAAGTTCGTGTCTGACCAAACAACAGAATCTACGTCAGAAATCCATCAAGCGTCTTTTGAGCTTTTGTAAAAGCGCTCTATAAATAAAATGTATTATTATTGTTGTTGTCATTATTATTATCATTATTATTATTATCAGTCATCATCATTTTCTGTACCGCTTATCCAGTTCAGGGTTGCGGGGGTTGCTGGAGCCTATCCCAGCTATTAACAGGCGAGAGGCGGGGTACACCCTGGACAGGTCGCCAGTCTGTTGCAGGGCCAACACAGAGAGACAGACAACCATGCACGCTCACATTCATACCTAGGGGCAATTTAGAGTGATCAATTAACCTAACACGCATGTCTTTGGACTGTGGGAGGAAGCCGGAGTACCCGGAGAGAACCCACGCATACACGGGGAGAACATGCAAACTCCACACAGGAAGGCCACAGTTGGAATTGTTCGAACCCCCTCCCCAGCCGGGAATCGAACTAGCGACCTTCTTACTGTGAGGCTGCGGTGCTAACCACCACGCCACCGTGCAGCCCTATATTATTATTATCATTATTATTATTATTATTATTATTATTATTATTATTATTATTATTATTATCATTATCATTATCATCATCATCATCATCATCATCATCATCATCATCCAGCTGTTTCTGATGCAGCAGCAGCCTGACAGGTGGGGGCGGATCCAAGCCTGACCTGGACTGTCGGATCTGAGCCTGACCTGCACAGGGACCGAAGAAACGATGACTAAAGTTAGCTAAGCTAAGAAACAGTAACTGACTGAGCCCCCCCCCAACATTTTATTGACAAGTTCAATAACAGAAAAACTAGTTTATGAACATTATGCGCAGCCAGAAGGGCGGATGCGCTGGTAACTGCAGCTCGCACTGGAGATACGGAGGAGACAGGAGGCGATCCCTCGTTTCTATTAAGTAATCTATACCTTAAAGTTGTAAAGTGCTCAGTCGGTAGACTGTTTCTGAGCTTAACTAATGAAAGTTATCGTTTCTTATGTCCCTCCGGGTCAGGCTCAGATCCGACCGGCCTCCACCTGTGAGAGCTGCTGCTGCTTCAGGGTAGAAACAGCTGGATGACGGTGCATTTCTGAGGAAGATTCAGTTGTTTGGTCAGACACGAACATTTTATTATTCACACATGAATCCAGTCGTAAGATTATTTTATGATCAGATATGCACTCATTTTCACGCCGGTTTGACCACTGACTTTTTTCTGCTTATAATGGCATCAAGGTTACTGCTGGTTTGCTAAACCAGCAGAGACCGATTCTAGCCACTAAATATAACTAATACTGATGTTCAGGCTTACTTGTGAAAAGTAACTCCAAGTTGGCTGCTTTCGATGTTCCGCCGATCACAGCAAGAAAACGCTGCACAGCTCTGGAATCGTTCATCCACAGTCGCTGCTACCTGAGCTGGTGACCGGTACGAGATGGCGGCCCCACGGCTCGTCTGCTCCCAATGCTGCTTCTCGTCTTTATGCCCACGCCTCGCTCCTCGGTCTCTCTTCTCCGTTTTGGCCGCTTTGGCGCTTCTGTGTGTGTCTCTCCCTCCCCCGTTGCTTTCCCCCTCTCCCTTCACCGCTGGTAGCCCTTGGTAAGACTGAGGTTAACGCCATCTGCGATCAACTACATCTGCCTGTCGCCAGGTCCCGGATGTGTGGCACAAAAGTTTGAATTTGAGAACTGAATTTGAAATTGAAAATTGAATTTGAATTTAAGAACTGAATTTGAAATTGAAAACTGAATTTGAATTTAAAAACTGAATTTGAAATTGAAAACTGAATTTGAAATTAAAAACTGAATTTGAATTTAAGAACTGAATTTGAATTTAAGAACTGAATTTGAATTTAGGAACTGAATTTGAATTTAAGAACTGAATTTGAATTTAGGAACTGAATTTGAAATTAAAAACTGAATTTGAGAACTGAAGATTCAATATCAAATGAGGTAATTCAGATTCAATTTTTTAAAGCAATTATTCAAACTGGCATTTTCAGGTTCAAATTGAATGATTCAAATTCAAATATAAAGAATTCATATTCGCTCTGTGGTGGCACAAGATTTATCCCATATCAGTGGCTTCACCTTCATGGTTGAAAAAAGCATGACTTTGGTTTTGTCTGCATTCAGCAGGAGCTTTAAATCATAAAAGTTTTTCTGAACTGGCTGTGTTGACTTATCAGAAATATTTCCTGATGTCTGAACGTGGCCAGGACGTGATAAGTCTGCAAGGAAGCGGCATGTTTGAAAAGACGAGTCCGTTTAAAGAGCGGATGGACTTTATCGCTCATGTTCTGCAATGCAAGTCTGAAGGTGGTTTTAGTTGCATCCCTTCTCCAACACACCTAAATGACCTCACATGCACGTCATGCAGCTCTGCAGACATAGATATCCTATAAACACTAGATATGAGGGCGTTTCGAACGTCCACACTGGCAGCCATCTTGCCACAGTCTGTTCTCCCTCTTATTACATCGATTTAAGAGTAATCACCCGGAAATTCCACTTTTTCATGTTAAAACATGTGTACTGGAATAGGACCTCAGTTAAAACGTGCCAGAGACTCTGGAGAATGAAAGTGGCCTCGTTTTTGCGATAAGTCAGGCAGCTGCTATAGAGCCCCAGAGATCTGCCTCAGAAGAGGAGTGACCTGAGAGGAGCAAAAACTGGAGTAAATGTAAGTGAAGACTACACTAGATGGATCCACATAAACATTTTCCACGGCACGGCATTTTCTTCTGGATCGGTAAGCTAACTCGTTTGCTAACGTTAGCTGTCAGTGATAAAACTCCTCTGCAATACTTGTTGGACATGGTGCAGGCTGCTGGTCCCTTGACGTATCGGCAGCGAGTCTGGCAACCCAGTGGCTGGAGTTGTTTTTGTGCTGTTGCAGCTACAACCAAGACACACTTGACATCGCTGTTTTGTCTGTATTCCATATTCAACCTTTAAGGCATTACTTATGCCATAGTCCTCTAACTTCCACTACAGAAAGCTGGTACAGCAGTTTTAAAGTTAAGAGAGTTTTCACTTCACATTGTTTTGTCGAGTAAGAACTGTAACTGGTGGCACAAATATGGCAGCCTCCATGTTTGTGGACCCCTGCAAGTAGATATAAATGACTCATTCTAAGAAAATAAGCATATAACAGCTATTCTAGTGCAGTGATTACACATTAATAGAAACACAGTTTTGAATTATATACCACAATTTTCTGCCACTGACCTGATTTTTTTACAAGCTGCACCTTTAAAGAAAATATATTTTCCTATTGAACTGCTGAAATTTGTTCATCCACCATGATTAGGCACATCCTCCCATGTGTGTGTGTACTTGTACTTGCTACATTGTGAGGACCATTGTGCGCTTTTAACCAGCAAAGTGAGGACATTTTTGGAAAGGGGACATTTTGGCCAGTCCTCACAAAAAAAAAAAGTCAAAGAAAAATCCATTTTTGAGGGTCAAGATTAGGTTTTAGAGTTTAAGTTACAATTAGGTTAGGGTTAGGTTTAGGCAATCAGTTATGGACGTTAGGTTTAGGGTAAGGGGCTAGAGAATGCATTATGTCAATAGATGTACCCCCATGAGGATAGAAAACCAGACGTGTGTGTGTGTGTGTGTGCGTGTGAGAGAGAGCTACAGGGGGTGGACAATGAAACTGAAACACCTGTCATTTTAGTGTGGGAGGTTTCATGGCTAAATAGGGGATTATCACGCTTCCGCGTTCCGGTTTCCGGAAGTTGAAACATTTGGCACTTCCTCTTCCGGGCCATGTTAACGACAGCCGTTCCTGCTCTGTTATACTGTTTAAATCGGATAAACTCCAAACATATTTAAGTTTTCATTCTAGACTGAAGTGATACTGGATCAAAAGCTGGATCAAAGCGATCGATTTGCCGCGGTGAAGGACCGAACTTTATAATAAAACACACGTTTGTTTGTCCCCTGTGGGGCACAACACCGGCACTTCACAGCATGCTAGCATTAGCCAGCTAACGTTTACTGACGTGCTTAACATTGTGCGTCTTAAAACACACAAACATCTGAAAATCGGGTCTGTACCTCCCCGTTTCCAGTGGAACAACTGGGGACTGCCAAGAAAGGAGACGCTTTCAGATGCTTGTGTGTTTTCAGCTGCACAAAGTTAGGCACGTTATCGAGCTGGCTAATGCTAACCTGCTAACACGACTGCGCAGTCTGCCGACCACAAACAAACGTGTGTCGTTTTATTATAAAGTTCGGTCCTTCACCGCGGCGAATCGGTCGTTTTAATCCACTTCTTCCTAAGCATCACTTCAGTCTGGAATGAAAACTTGGCATTGGCGTTTATCCGATTTACAAAGTTTAACAGAGTAGTAGCTGGCGGACTATTGTTGGCTAATGCTAGCATGCTGTGAAGTGCCGGTGTTGTGCCCCACCGGCGACAAACAAACGTGTGTTTTATTATAAAGTTCGACCCTTCACCGCGGCGAATCGATCGCTTTGATCCAGCTTTTGATCCAGTATCACTTCAGTCTAGAATGAAAACTTGAATATGTTTGGAGTTTATCCGATTTAAACAGTATAACAAAGCAGGAACGGCCGTCGTTAACATGGCCTGGAAGAGGAAGTGTCAAAATCCGGGAACTTCCGGTAAGCGTGATAATCCCCTATTGGACCAGCCTGGTGGCCAATATTCATTAATTGCACATTGCACCAGTAAGAGCAGAGTGTGAAGGTTCAATTAGCAGAGTCAAAGCACAGTTTTGCTCAAAACATTGCAATGCATACAACATTATGAGTGACATATCAGAGTTCAAAAGAGCACAAATTGTTGGTGCACGTCTTGCCGGCGCATCTGTGACCAAGACAGCAAGTCTTTGTGATGTATCAAGAGCCACGGTATCCAGGGTAATGTCAGCATACCACCAAGGAGGACGAACCACATCCAACAGGATTAACTGTGGACGCAAGAGGAAGCTGTCAGAAAGAGATGTTCGGGTGCTAACCCGGATTGTATCCAAAAACATAAAACCACAGCGGCCCAAATCACGGCAGAACTAAATGTGCACCTCAGCTCTCCTGTTTCCACCAGAACTGTCTGTCGGGAGCTCCACAGGGTAAATATACACGGCCGGGCTGCTATAGCCAAACCTTTGGTCACTTGTGCCAATGCCAAACGTCGGTTTCAATGGTAGAAGGAGCGCAAATCTTGGGCTGTGGACAATGTGAAACATGTATTGTTCTCTGATGAGTCCACCTTTACTGTTTTCCCCACATCCGGGGAGAGTCACAGTGTGGAGAAGCCCCAGAGAAGTGTACCACCCAGATTGTTGCATGGCCAGAGTGAAGGCATGGGGGTGGATCAGTGATGGTTTGGGCGGCCATATCATGGCATTCGTTTGGCCCAATACTTGTGCTAGATGGGCGTGTCACTGCCAAGGACTACCGAACCATTCTGGAGGACCATGTGCATCCAATGGTTCAAACATTGTATCCTGAAGGCGGTGCAGTGTATCAAGATGACAATGCACCAATACACAGAGCAAGACTGGTGAAAGATTGGTTTGATGAACACGAAAGTAAAGTTGAACATCTCCCAAGGCCTGCACAGTCACCAGATCTAAGTATTATTGAGCCACTTTGGGGAGTTTTGGAGGAGCGAGTCAGGAAACGTTTTCCTCCACCAGCATCACGTAGTGACCTGGCCACTATCCTGCAAAAAGAATGGCTTAAAATCCCTCTGACCACTGTTCAGGACTTGTATATGTCATTTCCAAGATGAATTGCTGCTGTATTGGCCGCTAAAGGAGGCCCCACACCATACTAATAAATTATTGTGGTCTAAAACCAAGTGTTTCAGTTTCATTGTCCACCCCCCCTGTAGCTGTACTAGCATTTGGGTGACATCTGTGGTTATTTCAGCAAGACTCTCGTCCACATCCGTCTCCTACTGAAAATGTCTGGACCATCATGAAGAGAACCAGACAGAACTGGCTGAAATCATGGATTCGACAGGAATGAACTCAGATTCTTCTGGAAAACTATAACGGGAACAACAGAAAAAAAGGAACAAGACTATCCAACTTCTACTGATACCCAAAGGGCCAAGCAGAAAAACAGACACAGAGTTGTAACAGGTCTGACAGCAGAAATGATCTCTAGGATCTTCAAGGACAGGACCTGAGTGGACAACCCGGTCCAGGAGCTGCTGGACAGCTACAGGGGGACAAAAACCCTTTTAGGGACATTTTAATGGCAGAATTATGCAAATCCAAATATTTTAGGTACAATAGCACACACAGTCAAGCAAGCAGTCTATGTAGCAGACTTGGGCCTTGCTGCAAGTGTGTTTTAAGTTATCACTCCCAACATCACCAAAAAGACAATAAAAGGTCATGTTGTGATCTTTTAAGGTCCTACAGATCATTTCTGGTGTCCAACCTTTTCCAAAAACACAGGGGTTTGCCTCCTGGAAATGAGATGCTGGATCCGGTCGGGTCCTCAGGTAAAGCTGCAGCTGCTGCCAGATTTTAGCTCATGAACCGGAGGTGTTGAGCTGCTGTTCACCGGGGAAGACAATCCCTCAACAGTGGAAGAACAAACCAGAAAAACAGCTTGGATCCAAACATCGGTGATGCATGTGGAACACAGACGTAAAAACCAAACTCACCACACAAGTCCAGCATGAAGCCACCGAACCCTGAACGCTGCTGGCTGTGAACAGCTGCGCTGCCTCATTAACCTGTGCAGGGGAGCGCACGGATCAGGTGAGCAGCTACACCTGAATAATTCACGACGACCTCCAGCCGATGTCAGCAGTTACATCACATGGTAAACAACCACCCAACCCGGCAGGGAAATCCTTCTTCTAAAAAAACTCTTTCAAAAAACTGATTGTTGCCAGTAAAACTAAATTTATTGTAAAAGTTTTAAGATTTTTATTGACAAAAAAACATGTTGAAATGAAATAAAATTAACATAAAATAATAATAAAACTCAGTCCGCTGTCTTCTGCTTCTTCTTCTTCTTCTTGCCATCCTTAAACACTGGAGAACTCAGGAAGGTGGTTTCGGTGAATTTATCTCCACGTCTCATTTTACTGTGTAAAAACATGAATAAGGTGAGTTAAGTTGTGTTTACAGAAACTACGGTGCAGGAAAAGGGACAAAAGTCTGATTATTACAAGCAGGTGGAGTCCGTTTTCTTACTGGAGTCTGATCCGGATCTATGACCCCAGCAGGAAGGAATGTGGTGCCAGTATCGGTTATGGATGCTTCGGATGTGCTGCAGGTTTCCTCCTGACCAGCAGGAGTCACTGCGTAGAAAACTATGCCTATCTCCGAATTTAATACTTGCTCTTAATGACTTGCATGGCCCCGTCCCCAAAACCCACACGAGACCCTACAGCCCTGTTGGAGTTCACAGGCGGGATGGTTCTGCCATCAACGTACACCACAGCATCATTTCATGATGTTTCCAGCTGTATCTCAGCTTTGTTTCTGTTCCCAGTACAGAGACGTCATTGTCAGACCTAAACTGAATAAAGTTACCGTATTTTCTGGACTATAAGTCGCACCAGTCAAATAATGCACCATGAAGAGGAAAAACAACATGAGTCGCGCTGGATTATAAGTCGTGGTCATTTTCTGTAAATAACGGCAAAGTAGGGCGATTTTTGGATTTTTCATATCCTATTTGTTACTGCTAAAACTTCCCAATCCCTCCGATTCCAAAGTTACCCTTACCAAAAAGTAGTGTATGCAAGTATACTTTAAGTATACTCATTTTAAACTTTAAATAAATAGTAAACTGAAAGTATACTGTACATATGTACTTATTAGAAATATACTTAAAGTTTACTTGGCATTTACTAATAAAATATACTTTAATAGTAGTTCATTCATAGTACATTTTCAAACATACTGGTTTCTTTGATACTAAGAGTTCAAATGTTACTGGACCATTTGGTGAAGTCAAATAAAACACCTGAATCTATTTCTGACATAAATTTTATAATATTTATTTTACTCAAGGTGGAGTAGAAGTATACTAAGGCAATTTTGAGTATATTTGAAAATGTATTTTTAAACACTAAACAGTGGACTATAAGTGTATTATCAGTAAAGTCATAGCAAACCTAAAAGGTTACTTTCTGTATACTTTAAAGTTGTTGCCAACTTAAGGCTGCTACATACTCCACCAACTTTCTTCTTGTTCTCGAGGCCATGAGAACAAAATTACGTCATTTTGTTCTCGCGGGACCTGTGTGAGGACAACTTGCGGCTTGTTCTTGACCCCTCAGCTGAGAGCAGAACTTTCTTCTCGGGGAGCTCAGAGAAGTATTGTGTGTTTGGACGGACATTTGAGGTGGGCGGGGGTTAAAACAGACGCTTGAGAAGCAGAGAGCTGTCAGCTTCACATCTCTGCAGACCCGACGCTGAACGGATAGTTTTAATAAACATCTGATAGAGGTGGTGAGAAAGTACAAAAAATGTAAACTACACACGTGGCATTTAAATACACGCACACCACCGCATGCTCAACTCCATCCTGCCACGGACGAAGTTTATTGTAAATGTATAATCACTGGGTGAACGCAGTCCTTCTTGTGGAGTGTGAAGTGACTTTACGAAAAAGAACTTTTTTTCTTCTTCTTGACCACGCCTCCTCATCTACATTATTTCCCATGATGCCTGGTGGCACAACTGGGTCTTCTTTGCACCATGACTCAAATGTGTATGTTACCCCTTCAGTACCCTTGTAAAAGACAAATGTAGTCAGCTATTAAATGGTATTGCTTGTGCATGATGCTGACTGGTTGCTTCGATGGCGTCATTTAGCGCCTGCTGGTGACTTTGGTCGCTGGGGAGTTGGCAGTGGCGGTTTGTTTTCTTGCATTAAAAGGGCATTGAGAGGTTTACTGCTAGAAAACTAACAGTGTACAAAGAATACTTTTAGTACACTTAAAAGTGTACTTTGCAAGAGTAAAAGTAAGCTTAGTTTTAGTATGAGTAAACTAACAGTATACCTAGAAATATACTTACAGTATACTTTAAAGTGTACTTTCTAAAAGTAAAAGTAAGCTTGAAGTTTTAGTACGAGTACACTCACAGTATACCAGAAGATTACTTCAAGTCTACTTAAAAGTATACTTTTAAATACTTAAATTGGGCCAATTTAGTCCCAAGAAGTACATTGTTAGTATACTGGTAGTACACTGATAGCAGTGTACTTGGTAAATAAAAGTACACTTGGGGGGATAAACTTTAGTATACTTGAGTATACTTAATGACATGTACTTAAGGAATACTTCTTTTTGGTAGGGG
>JALJCO010008694.1:0-19328 GCA_023101725.1 Atherinomorus stipes
GGAGTCAGGGAGGGTTTCACAGAGACAGAGATCATTCGAAGTGTGCTGAGAATCATTAAGCCAGACGCTTTCAAGGACATGCTCTCCCATAAAGACGAGATAACAATCTGTGAACTGAAAGGTTTCCTCAGATCCCATCTTGGCAAGAAAGCAAGTACAGAACTGTTCCAGGAACTAATTGTGTGCAAAACAGAATGAACAGGAACCACCACAACAGTTCCTGTACCGGATGATTGGACTTAAACAGAAAATCCTCTTTGAGTCGAGACAGGTCAGCACAGACATTCGTTATGACCATAAAACCATACAGGAGGTCTTTCTCCACACCATCTACCAAGGCCTCGGGTCCAAACATACTGACATCTGACAGCAGTTGAGGCCCCTCCTTTTCAACAACAAAGTCACTGATGAGGAAATAGTTAGCCGTGTCATGAAAATAATCAGTGATGAGAATGAACATCAGCGTCGACTTGGTTATGGATCACGTCAAAAAGCAACACACATACACAGTGTCAGAGCAAGTGACACTGGCCGAGCTGTAAATGAGAAAAATCACCAGACAATCCAACAACTGAGTGCACAGGTGGAAACCCTGACAAACTTGGTTGCAGCTCTGATGGATCAGCAAGCTCACTCAAAAACCTTACCTGTCCATACTCAAAGCCAGCCCCAGACACACACCCTTCATGTGCCTGTTCCCAACAGACTACCTCCTCCCACCCCAGACCACCCCTCTTTCATCAGAAAGGGAAGACCACCCAGGTGTACTAACTGTTCACAACAGGGCTCAGAAAACTGTAACCACTATTTTGTGTGTGGGGACTTAGGACATTTGGCTGTTGGCTGCCTAAAAAGAACACAGCAATAGGGAAACGGGAGTTGGCCTCTGCTGAGGGACAACCAGGGGCCGAACCACAGCTCCAGTCCCACTCAGTAAGAGCCACACCGAAACAAAAACATTCCAAACTTAAAAAACACATGAGAGAGACATCTGTAGTTAACCCCCAAGAGACTCTGCTCGCCCCTAACCTTGGCATCCCCACAGCACCTCTCATTGGTAAAAAGAGTCTGCTCAAATGTTTCCTCAGTGGCTACGCAGTTTCAGTGCTCCTAGACTCAGGCTCACAAGTAAGCATCATTGACAGATTCTGGAGAGAGAAGTTCATCCCCAATCAAGCAGTGCGACCTTTGGGAGAGCTTCTGGGGCCAGGTGAGAGCCTAGACCTGTACGTCGAGAACCACTGCCTTATGATGGGTGGGTGGAGCTAACAGTGAACCTCACAGGAAATGATAATCAAAACCTTGCAATACAAGTCCCTTTCCTGGTCAGCCAGGTTCAGCTCCCTCAGCCACTGCTGGGTTCTAATGTCCTCAGTGAAATGATTGATGGGCAGGAGTCCCCTGCTGATACACCAGCCACTGTTGTTAACCTCCTCCGCAAAGCCCTTGATATTGAAGATGAACAAGTAGAAGCCATGGTAAACTTCATCCAGACCCAGAAAACCATAGGTCCCAGAATAACCCCTGTTAGGGTGGGTCGCAAGAATGTAAACGTTCCAGCTGGAAGAACAATGCAGAAAATCATGCACATTTGACACAACTGACCCTGTATGAACCCCCAGAGTATCCCTTTAGAACAGCTCAGTGTTGGAGGTGGCCTGTTAGAGATCAATAAACACAGAGCATCATTTGTCAGTGTGCCTATTTCCAATCACACAACACATGACCTAATCATTCCAAAAGGAACTGTGTTAGGCTCTATCCAACACGTGGCCAAAGTCATTGAGATGGGAGGGACAGATAAGCCGCAGATCAAGTCATCACAGGCTTCACCGGTGAGAGCTGAGGTCAACAACGTTGCCCCAAAGGAACCCCATACTGAGCCATGGAGACCACCCGTTGACCTCAGTCATCTCAGTCGAGAGCAACAACTAGTTGAGGAAATGCTTTACCAAGAATCTGCAGCATTCGCTCGTGACAGCAGTGACATTGGATGTATCCCATCTCTCCAGATGTCGATCAGAGTCAGTGACGACATCCCTGTTCAGAAGGCTTATACTTCCATCCCCAAGCCGCTGGACAAGGAAGTAAAGGAGTATATCCAAGAGTTGCTACTGAAAGGGTGGATAGTGAAATCCCAGTCCCCATACGCTGTACCCATTGTCTGTGTGAAGAAAAAGGATGGGTCATTGCGCTTTTGCATTGACTACCGGCTGCTCAACAAAAAGACTGTACCAGACAGACATCCCCTCTCAGCATTTTGGTCCCCAATCTGTCCTCCCTGTATCTTAAATTCTCTACGTTGGAGGTAGGGAAGGTCTTTGAAGGAAACCATTTTCTCTGCGTTAGCAATTCGTGGTGTGTGGTGTTGAAGCAGGGGTCGCGTTGGTTCACCAGGGCTATTTTGTGTAGCGTTAGCTGTATCTTTGAAATGTTGCAGCTTCTTGCCTAGTTCTTCATACATTTCTTGGAGCTGGTCTACACTTTGAGCAGTAATGTCTGCACTAGGAATAGCTTGCTGTGGTGTGGCATAATCTGTATGTGCTGATGTGCTGTATCTTGTATCATCTGGTTGTGTTTTTGCATCAAAGGTCTGTACCAGATGTTCCGTAGTCACCTCATTTGGTATGCTAGCTGTCTCAGAATGACTAATGATGCTACACAAAAGATCATACAACACAAGCAACTGACTCATTCCTTCATCTTCTGAACTAAGCAGATTCTCAGACTGCATATAGTTAAAGATGTAGTCGATACAACTTTCTTCGTCTGTGGGTTCCAAGTTGTCTGCATCTCCGCTGTCAGCAGCGACTTCCTTTGCAAGCCTGAAGGTATCTGTGAAGGTATCTGTGTTGAGAGTTTGAACAAGTTTTTCTTGATGGACCACACAAGTTCTTTGCGTGCAGTGGACATGACGTGCGTTGATCTTCTGATGCAGCGGTGCGGTTCTCTTGGAAGAATTGACACCTTCCCCAGGCTCTAGTCTCCCCTCGTGGACACCCACCAGCTGTCGTCACGACCGCAGTCAAGCCACCTCGCTTTGGCCTCGTGGTTCAGTTATCGCTGGATCCGCTTCCCATCAATGGTCCAGTATGAGCGAGATCCTGGACGAGCCCCCACAATTTGCTACGGGTCCCAGGATTGGTACCACGGCAACAAAATGATTACTCTGTAAAACAGAGGTAAGTGTTAGTAGCAATCAAGACACAGCGTGCTCCGTTTGTCGTCCAGGTTGCGTCTGAAGAGTGGGCGGAAGTGCCCCCAACTAAACAACCCAGAACTCAGACGTCTCTGTGTCAACAGTTCCGCTTGGTGCTGCCCACACTCACATCTATATGTATGAAAATAAAGAAATATCACTGAGTTATTTAGCAAATAAAATAATCATTTAGTAAATAAAATGAATTACATATAAAGTACACAATTTTGTGGTGTACCACACGAGTAACCCACCACGTCCACGAGCACTTACTTTAAAGGTGTGGGATTACTTTACCAAGGAACCGTATAACTTCGTACTGTGCAGCTCTGCAGAATGAAAACATCGTTTCACGGCAGCACGACTGCAATGCATGAGCACTGAAGCGTAAACTCCCAGGAGCACTTTTGCAGCTTTTGCAGTTTAATTTTCTTCTAAACATATCGTTCAAACATGGACACAGAATGTGTTTATGATGGTGGTTAGTCACTCACCATCACTAACTTCTTATACTTCTTATAGTTCATCGCCAGGTTGAAAGTACCGCAACTCACCTGTACCTGATTTTATCTGAATCTCTGTCAGAGAAATGCTTTCTACATGGTATAAATGTGTTAAAAGAGGTAATTTCATCAAAATAAATCCCTCATTGATTGCGTATCTGCATGAATCCAGGCCTTTTTAGTTTAGGTTTCTTAGGATGGCGTGACGCTCTCTTCATGCCAATGAGGTTCGTTCTACAAAAGTTTTGGTTTCCTATCAGGCAATCACAGCGTTTCTAACGAGAAGCGCCCTCCTCTCTCGCGTGCACGGCAGCACTTGTAAACAGAACCGCATGGCGTCTGCTGAAGGGAAAGTGGTGATACAGCAGCAAAACAGCCTGTAAGCATCAAAACTGAGGAGGAGAAAGATGAAACGCAGGAGAGACCAAAGAAGGAATAAAGTTCGTGTTCTCGGTGGATTGTATGAAGGTAGAGAGCAGCTGGACGCCTCGGACTGAATGTGGACTGAATGTGGACTGAATGTGGACTGGAAGTCCACCTGGACAGGTATTTGGTTTTGTTCGAGTTAAATTCATTGTCATATTAATCAAGCAATAAAAAAATCGTTAGATTAATAAATTAATTTTAAAAATCAAATTGTTAGATGCATCGATGCATCGAAAAAATAATTGATTCTGAAAATAATCGTTTGGGACAGCCCTAGTCAATTCAAGTAAGTGCAGCGCTCTATTTGGGTCAGCATTTAGCGCCAATAGTGTGCACTACAAAGTACACAGTGCACTTGGGTAAGTGTGCGGTTTGAGACATGGCTCCTCGTTGCTGCACGATCTGTTCAGGAAGCACAATCCCTGACTTCAGCTCATCTGCACATGTGCGGGGCGGAATACTTCCAGGTCGCCGTTGAATCTGCTGGATTTAGGAAAAAAATGTCCTGAAAATAAAAACTTCCATCCTTGATAAAAGGAAGGTAACAGATGAAGGGATGAACATTATTGATTTTCAGGTGATGAATGCTGTACTGAAATTAAAGTGGCAGCAGATGCTTATATATATATATATATATATATATATATATGTATATGTATGTATATACATAATAAAGAAAATAGTTTCCCTTCACATCTATTTATGTTAGAATACTGTAACATTCCTTTAACCAGATTTAACAGCCACAGGAACTGCCTGGACTACAGACAGAAACTTTCTGTGGACGCCTAAATTGAATTTTCTATTAAAACCTGCGAAATCTAAAATGTCACCATTTGTATCCATTCAGTGAACAATGGCCCAAACAATTTTTTCCTCCCAGTCCCAATTTTCATTTACATAGAATATATCTGTTATTCCAAATAATCATATTATGTGGAGTGAAATTATGTTTGTATAACACTTTCCAATACAGTAATACCTGACTCGTAATCTGACAATTTAATCTGCAACTTTAAGGGATCAAAATCACACCTGCAAAACATCTGCAGCTTCCTTTTATTTCAGTTCAGCATTCATCACTTCAAAATCAATGTTCATTTCACCATCTGTTACTTTTTTATTATTATTATCAAGGATGGAAGTTTTTATTTTCAGGACATTATTTTCCTAAATCCAGCAGATTCAACGGCGACCTGGAAGTGCTCCTTACCGCACATGTGCAGATGAGCTGAAGTCAGGGATCGTGCTTCCTGAACAGAGTGGCCCTCATTTATCAAACGATCGTAGAAATGATCGCACATTTGATCGTAAAAATGGTCGTACGATTGGACCCACGTGTGATTTATTAAAACGTTCGTATCGGTCCAATCTCGTCGTACGAACAAAAGAGTCTTGATAAATACCACAGCTGAAATCCATCGTCATTTAAATGTCACGCCCACAGTTACGCCCTTAAACATGCATGATGATGAGGCTTCACCCAGCGAGGTTGAACCGTGGAGAGGAGAGATTCTGCCAAAAAAAGAAACTTTTGGGGGGATCAAGACAGAATTCCTCATTTGTGAGGTGAGAAAGATTAAAGAGGTGTTTGGCAGCTTAAAAACCGAAGTCAGAGACGTGAACAAAAACGCTGCACGGAAGAGGATCAGTCAGCCTCACCAGTGTGAACGACTCCGGCTGAGATATTAATAAAAGTCTCAATCTAGGCCTGGTTTATATGGTTTATTCGTTTTATTAGCTATGAAATTTAATAATAGGCCACATCCGATGGCAACGTCACAATTCTTTAGCCAATGGGTCAAGAAGAAGTGGTCCAATATGAAACTTACCACCAAAGTATTTCACCGCCCCCGTCACCAGTGCAACCGCTGCACTCTAACAGGTGACAGGTGGATGCCGGTCAGATCCGAGCCTGGCCCAGACAGGGACGGAAAAAAGATAACTTGCATTGCAAAGCTAACAGACGGTCCACTGACTGCAGCACTTATACAACTTTAAAGTATTGATTACTTATTAGAAATGACGGATCAGCTCCGGTCTCCTCCATACAGCCCAGTGGGGGCTGCAGAGCGGCTCTCGGCGCATCTTTTTCTCTGACTGTTTATCAAAACTCTCCAGCGGTCCGAGCGATGTGCAGCACTGCACAGGACAGGAGTGTTGTAGATTTTCTCAGAGTCTAAAGCAGCGTTTCATCCCGCCGGGTCCGAGTCGGACCGTCCAACACCCACCTGCCTTCCTGCAGCCCGAAGCAGCCCCCACCTGGGCACCTGCGCGTGTGTGCGTACTGATGCAGTTACAGTTTTACCAGCTGGGTGAGGAGATGCACGAAGAATGAAAAGCACTTGTCTCCTAGAACTATATGTTAATGATTTTGATCATTTGTTGAGAGAAATGGAGGAATTAAATTCAGTCACAGCTGTTTTTCTAATTTTGGGAATACTTTCTACATTCCCTTTTTCCTTTTTCTTTTTCTTTAAAAATGGGTTCATTCTTAGTGCTGATATGTGAATACTGATGTTTAAATGACAGTTTGAGGTTTGGTTGATAAATATTTTCATGTTCTGCTGCGCTGCTGCAAACCGTCACTGACTCAAACTTGCGTACACGAACTCAGAGCTGTCGTGAGATTTGATCGTATCCTACGATCACGTTCAAATTGATAAATGCCGAGTCTTGCGTGGAAATGGTCGTACGCACAGATTTTCGTCGTACGAACGTTTGATAAATGAGGGCCATTGTGCGGCACTCCTTCCTTGTCTAGTTACTTCCTGATCAACACAGCTTCCTGTAAGACCACATCCTGTAACTGAGAAGTGCAGTTCTTAAAGAGACCACACTAAAATACAAAAGCAAAACTGGTTAACAGGACTATTGTTATCTAGTTACAATAGTCAGTCTTACTGTATATGTTTTTTACATATAATACGGACTATTGTAACAAGATAGGAGCAAAGGATTAAAAAATAAACTAAACTGGTCCAAAGATAACACCCGATGTTTCAGACGCAGAGAGGCCCACATAAAAAAGATACTGTCCACTATTTGGCCTTAGCTGTGCTCTCTGTGTTTTAATCTCATAAGCAGCAATAGAAAAATCTCCTTGACTGGCTGGAAGCCAATGACAGCGCCGAGCTTCACCTTGCTGGTGCCAAATGACCTCAGTAAACACTCGTGATGTCCACAAAAATTAAATCAAATTCATATTCTTACCTGCAACGTGCTCACACACATAAAATATTATCCATGACATATTTACCTGCAAAACATGAGTAACACTCACTGATGGAGGAGATATACTCTGAGCAGCTGCAGAGTATATGCTACCAATAGCAACGTAGCATCAACAAGCTAGTTAATGAAAAGCTTAGTGTATTCAGGGACAGGGATCAGAACAGGTAACATGGAAACAGGGAAGGGAAGCAGGATGTGGCATGAACCCCCACCCCCCGGTTCTTTGGAAGCACTGGAGTTGAACCTTTAAAGGTATAGTCCAGAGTTTCCCCCCCTGAAGATAAACGTTGGACTTGTGCAAGTGAAATCCATTTAAATCCGCGCCTTTGGGCTCTCTACTCTCGTGGGGTGGTGAGTTTGAATGCAACTCCCTCTCCCCGTCTGTAATTTGCTTTTCGCCTTTGTTTTCGTCTGGTCGGGACGTTTCTGGGTGGAGATTTCTGTTCATATCGGCAGCCAATGACAGAGCTAAGGACATGACGCTGTGACTGAATAAGCTCATGATTGGAGCAGACGCCAGTCACTCGAACTCTCGGGGAAGAAAAAAACAAAGAAGGTAGACGCGGCTGAGTAAAGGAAGTACTACAGAGCAAGGTAAGAGCTACAAGATAATGCACGTTGGAAAACCAGGTTAATATTAGTTTGTCTTTTACTCGCTTCTGAGCTTTGAAGGAGAGGCTTGAAGCTGAATAGGCTGAAGAACGAGGCGGCCATTGGCCCGAGGGGAGGAGCGCTCAGTTTGAATACTGTTACAAACAGAAACGGGGAGGAACCCCGGACTCTACCTTTAAGCACCGGCTCTAGAACCAGCACCGGGCCGAAACCAGCTTCTCTTTAGTGGAGAAGAAGCCTCAGTTAGTAAAGTCTGACTTTATCATAGCTACATACTGCATCTTTGGATATTGTTACTTCCGTCAGTTAAAATGAGATGTTCTGATAGAACAAAACAAATGGAAACAACTCCACAACTTCTTTCCTACAAATGATGTCTATTTTTAGTTTGGATCAATGCTTTTGGCACATTGTAAAGTAATCAGAAAAGAGTTCTGAGAAACAGTTCATGAAATTCCCTCAGTGGAAACAGAGAAAATGGAACAAGCCAGGGAAACGTTATCATTTTGAAGGATGTTCCTAGAAAGGTGTCAGAGATATTTAATTTCCTGCCTGTAAATCCTCTTACAGTTGCATGCCGTGTTTCTGCAGGACACAGGGGGCATTTTCAGAGCTGCAGAAACTGTGACAAAGAGTCAGCTGACGATGTGGTGACGTCAGAGCGAGGCGGAACAAAGCGTCGCCTCCGACCTCTGAGGAATAACCACTGATAACAGTGTTATCAGTGGTTATTCAGTGGACTGCCTGAAAGGCTCATAGTGCTACACGCACACCCCCGGACAGGGCTCCCGTCCGTGGGCGCGGACACCTCGTGTCTGCAGCGTCACATTTCAGACTGGCAGAAAACAACAAACACAAACATTTTGGTGATTTATGATAATGAGGTTTTTATTATGCAAATCTGAGTCAAAATATTTCTCACTGCATCCTTCCTGGTCTGTCAGACACAACCTCTGATTTCCCAGGCCCATAATGGCCCCAGTGTGCCCTACTGAGGGCCCGTTTTCCCCCATGAAGGGAAGACGAGCAGACTGCCCCAGTTCTCGTTTCATTCACTGTAGTCAAACACTGATTAAACCTCCATTGTGCCCCCCCCCCTCCCGTTTAAATGTGAGCCCATACCTCACATTTAAACGCCTGGCTGGCCTCCAGACTGGGAATGCAGCTAGTTTTAATGAGCTTGGTTCCCAGGGTGACAAAAACTGTCCTTTAAAGCTCAGTGGAAAGTTTAAAATGCTGAAGCCATCTTTTATTCACTCCAAGTCCGTTTTTATCCACATTATCCCCTTTAAACTTGACTGATAAGACCATTTGCTGAGCTTCTACCAGAGAATGTAACCCAGAAAAAAAGGGGCTGTTCTGACCTTGATGTGAGAAAAAAGAAAACACAATTTGTGACGGTGTTATAATAAAGATAGAGTAACAGCTAGAACATAATGGACAAAACTAATTGCAAGGTATAAGTATAGTAGTAATGAGTATGGTCATGAACTCAGAGGACTGAAAAGGCTTGTAAAGGCATCATCTCAGACATTTTTTATTAATTAAAAATTTTATTTGCATTGCAGAACAAACAAAAATCCATACATTAATGACTTAACTTTTGTCTAAAGACTAGCAACCTAAAACGGCAGCAGTAGCCTGTTTAATTACCATTAATTACTGTTAAATACTACAACTTTGCGGTGACAAGCCTGCAAACTAATGTAATAACATTCCTCAGTCAGTTGTGGTTTCATTTAAAAGCCTTGGAAAGGTCCATGAAGGCATGTCTGTGAAAGAATCTTCCATCTTACCTTTTACCTTCACTTTACTCTAATTAGTGCATCACACGTTGGCAATGAGAACTCTTCTCAAACTAAACATATGTGATGAATCTGAGATCAGTTTTCTCTCAACGTCCTAATGACACACTCTTCTCCACATCCACAGCAGCAAGCATGCAAAGGCTCATGGGCAATCCATGAGCAGGAATGTCACCTTTTGTGACTGCTATCCTCTAAACAGTGAGCTTATGTGCTTTACTATTTCCATTTAGAGAATAGGATGTTGTGTTTGAGTGTTGTGGACAAGAAGTGACATCACCATTACCTTTGCTCTGTGTTTGCTGGGGGTGATGATGCAGAGGAAAATCAGATCACTTGATCTCAGATAAACTTTATTCAGTTACTTGGCACCAGCAAATATGTTAATGTGGTTAAACTGTTTTCTCTTTTGTTCAGAGTGGTATGGTTCCATGAATGCAACACGGCATGTTTCGGAATTTCAGAAAGCAGAGATTGTTAGCGAGTTTTGAATAATGCGCATGCGCAAGACCAACCTGCTAGATTCACAAGTCCCTCCCCCGACCACAGCACAACGTTCATGAGCCACTGCGGTGTTCAGCAGACAGCAGCTGCTGTACAGATCCTCCATCGTGTCACAGACGCAGTAAAACAGATGTTGCAGATATTACTCTCACCAGTCAATCACTCTCATTGATCAGTCTTGCCTGTTACCTGTTGGATTGACCGTCAATCACTCATACTACCGTAGTAAGAGTGATTGACGAGCCAATTGATAGTTTTCAGTCACGTGACCTGCCGGGAGACCCTGGTGGGCAAAAGATGACAGGATGTAGCAACTCTCAGCAGACAGACTACAGAGTAATTCCTAAATCACCTGTCAGTCCCCGAGAAGGAAAGATACAAAAAAATGTGGAAGTGTTGGACACTTGTGACCCACATAGAGAGGCAGCTGCTGTATACGACCTGTTAAACATCTCTGTCTCTGCTGAGCCTGCAATTAATGATATTTACATCTGTCTGGTCGAGAAGCGTCACCGTACACCGCTGCCAGGATGAAGGTACATAAGAGCACCCACAGTTCTCACTAAAAAGTACTCATCAAACCAAAATAACAGAAATAGAATAATTTCCTCTTATTTTAACTTATTACAACCTCAGGTTTAGAAAGGATGGAGCTGCCCTAACAGGTATGCATGAAAAACAAAGAATATCATTCTAAATATCAGCGTTACATCTGGTCTTTGTGCTTTTCAGCTGAATGAGAGTAACAGAATCTCCACATCCTTCTTTTTAGGAGTTTATTTGCGTTACCACATCACTCCATTTTAGCTCACAGCTGACGTCAACTCATTAGAATGACGGCAGGCGGCTGGTCGCCTCCATATGACAACAAACCACACCACACACGTGTACACATACATGAGGTTTTATTTATGGCTAAAACTAAGCTAACGGATGAATGTAGCTGTGGGCATTACTGACGTGTGGGTTAGGGGCTACTGTACCCAAGGAAAGAGGTGCGTTTGATAGAACTGATCCACAGATGTCTCCTGTCAGGGTGTCTTTATAGGACAGAATGTGGTACAAAACCAGGTGAAAACGCAACCCTGGCTTTTTTTCCCCGGTGGTTTGTTCTCAATTGTCGGGTATTTTCCAGCTGCTTAACTGTGTGTTTCTCTGGCTTGTTCAGCCTGCAGGCGGCGAGCTGGAGTTTGGTCTTTTTTACAGACTGTGACGTCACATAATAACTATCAAAAGACAAATGAAAAAGTTCAGGAATGCAGAGATGATTGCTGGATGTTTTTTCAGCCCCATTACCTTCACAGCTGATGTATAATTATAATAATATTTATTTAGATAAATATATCAAATATATTTTAAAGCTTTTCATTAATCATAGTGTATGGGGTAGTGAACCCAATGTCATCGAATATTGCAAAAATTGTTGAAAGAAACATCTTGTATAATGCCTTTAACAGTAAAATGTCCCTGCAATGTCCTGCCAGATTAGTCTGTGCGAGGACGTTTTCCCTATAGATCTTAATATCTGTGACAGCTAGAACTTAGCAGGCTTTTTCTGTGAACAAGTTCATCGATGACCAGAAATAATATAGTTAGTTTGGTTTCCCAGTAATGAAAGACTACTGGGAAACCCTCTAACATCTGGTTTTAGTGTAGTTGTCACAGATGGTTCTTTGCCGATACCGGCGACTGCTAGAGGAGGGGGAAGAAAGAGAGACCATCGCCAGTAGGTAGTGTTTAATACAAATAAAAACTTTATTCAAGAAATAAACGAATTAACTCCTAAACGAACCTAAATAACCTAAGTAAAATGTCCAAATCAAAGTAATAAAAGAAAAGGACTAAAGGGGCTGAAAGGGCTTGTGGCGGCTAACATCTCTCTCTTTGGCTTCTGCTTTCTAGGCTACGTCCCGGGTCCACGGCAGCCGCTCCCCCCGGCGACTGCTGCCCCCGGCGGCCGTCCCCCCACCCGAGCCCAGCCCTCTCATTCTCTGCTCCCTCCGTCCTCCCGTCTCTGTCCGCACACCGCCTTTTAATCCTGCTGTTCCAGTTAAGTCAGGGCAGGAATCAGGGCAGGAGTCCTCCTCCCTCAGTTAAACGCTCCCACTAGCTTTGAGATAAAAACAAAGTTAAAACCATGAAACAGCATGCTAAAAACCAAGCTAGTGGGCAGAAACACGTACAGAAACATGTACGTGTTCATAAAAAGCTGTGAGGCTTTGCAAAAGAGGCTGTGCAACAACAGCAACAAATCAGGACCTGGCAGCAGGTTGGGTCAGTGTTTGTGGTCCAGTGTGGTCCCACAAGGCCACAGAAAGGAGGGATCGGGGGTGAGGAGTCATCATTAGTGGTGATAGCCAGGGTAAACACTGCTGGCAGTCCATCATAGGACCGAAACAATCATGCACACTCACATGCTCATCCCTCTGATCAATACTGAAACATTATTAACCAAACATGCACACATTTGGACTGGAGGAAAAAATTAGAGAACCCAAAAGAACCAGGTAGCTTTTAGTGTCTTCCTTACAAACTGAACAGTTGGGTTTATGTTTACAAAATGAATGTGTTGGCTGCTAGACAGAAATGATGTTTGAGGAAATCACATCCTCACCACGTTAATCTGATGTGCTGCAGGTCACTTCTGTTATGTGCTGCATTAAAACCGGGTGCGAACACTGTGAGGAACATTTAAGCCATCCAAACATAGCAGTGATGCCACTGGGACGTGAATAATTACCTTACATAAACCTGACAATTTGACTTCCACATGATGGGACCGAGCGGCCCATGTGAGCAGAGGACCTGCAGCTCTCACAGCTGAAGGGCAACTTTTTACAGATGATAAAATCCCATTGTCTGCTCATCCAGAGACGAACAGAGCTGAGGTACCAGGGCTGGTCCATGACCTGAACAAGTCTGTTGGATTTCCATCCCAATCTGAACAGTTCGTACGTGCGCAGGTAAACTGTAGTATGGATGGGAAAGTACTACTTACTACTTAAAGGGACCAGAGGCAAGATTAAGAAATGAAACTGGCGACTGGCGCTTCAGGTACCTGCAGCCCCCACCAAGCCGTCACGGAGCACAAACTGAAGCTATGATGTTGTTTACTACGCTTTTTCTTCGTAGTTCCACGTTTTAGTGTCTTTCAGTCGATCTGGATCGTTTGCTGACGGCAGAATAATCCATAACTATCGCTTACAGTGTTTGAATTTACCGCGACCGTCTTCTTCCTGGATCAGAACTGTCGAGGACGCAGATACAGACATCAATGACGTCACGTCCGCAGGGCAGCGCGGGAAATTCGGCCACCGAATTGCAGCTTTATGCAGCACACAGCCTGTTCAAGGCAATGGAGAGAAACATGGGTGGAAACGTTATTTTTGGTATTTAGCGCTTCATCACCCATTAGTATGAAAAAAAGGACATGCATGTTTGTTTGTTTTTTAAATTCCTGCCTCTAGTCCCTTTAAGACCCTTTTTTGGGTTCTATTCAGCAGATGTTGAAACTCGCATTTTCAGTGGCAGGACGGTGAAACATAAACTACACTTCTGACTGTCCTCTTCTCTTCCCATTGCGCTGACTAGGTTTTACCTCTTCTCTGCTTCCCATTGCGCTGACTAGGTTGTACCTCTTCTCTGCGTAGTTCTGTGTGTGTTTGTATGATCTGAGGATATTTAAGCCACCTGCAGGTCCTCCTGTAGGGGATTGTTAGTTTTGTTTTTCCAACAGAGACCTTGGTTGTTTAGGGATCGCGGTACAGATGTACCAGTGAACTGTGGAAGTGGATTCATGTTTTCTCTCCTCTCTCTCCTTCCTCTTCCTACTCCTTTCTCTCTGTTCCACTTTCTATCATTACCTCTGTTAACTTTCATTTCTCTTGTCAGGCCCAGCAGTATGAAATGGAATGGTGTAATAGACAAACGTTTAAATAAAGAAATAAAATGAATAAACAGGATATCAAGTGGAGCCTTATGTTCATAAAGCTCCGCTTGATAAAGCAAAACTGTTCAACACAAAAAAGCAATCAGATTTCCATTCTGCTGCTATGATGCTGGACAGGACAAGTAAAGAGGGGAAAAAAAAGAAAAAGAAACATAAACTACGGTGTTCATGTTAATGAAGTCCTGTTGGGCAGCAGTGGGGCCAACACAGTTTTACAGAATAGTACTTTAATATAATTAGAAAACATCAAAGTCCCCCAGCTTGAGTCCTAGTCCTTAAATCTAACATTTTCCAGGGTTACTGTTGTGCCCTCTGGAAACATGAACACATGGTGATGTGTTACAGTTTACAGATTTGCGCTCTTATATGTTACATAACTGTAAAGTAAAACAAGATTAATATCTTCATGTCCAGTGTTTCTGAACCCGCTGCAGCTTTCTATCCAAACACTGATTAACTCTAACGTAAGAATTGACTGGAAAAGTTCCTAATCAATATTTTATGGAGTAATCAGATGACAAAGGCCAGCATGGAAACTTTTGTCCCTCACTGCCCCTCATGTCTGAGAAACTGGGTCAGCTTTATCACTGGGGTATGATGAGAAGAACTGCACGTCACAGACCTTTTTCTCTTTTCTAATCTGTCTCACGTCTTCTTTACGCATGTAAACAGCAATCAGCTTAGTTACATCTTATCCTGATGTCCACAATCAAAAACAAAACAATGATGCACGAAGCACCGCTCCAGCATAATCTGCCAGGTCCAGGTAATGTCTCTGCAACCAGAGGCGATCCGGGAAGCAGATGGGTTTATACCGGGAAAGAAACAAAACCAGGAGGGAGGAAGTGAATTTATGACAGATTAACCATGGCTGTAGTTGTTGTCAGATACTGTAAAAGGTCTTTAAAGGTAGAGTCCGGAGTTTTCCTGTTTCTGTTTGTAAACACTATTCAAACTGAGAGCCCCTCCTCGAGCTAATGGCCTCATCTCTGTTCAGCCTGAGCCTCTCCTTCAAAGTTCTGAAGCGGGTGAAAGCCAAACACCCTGGTTTTCCAACATGCACCATTTAAAGCTCTTCACCGCTGCATCTGCCATTTTCCTTGAGAATTTGAGTGAATCTGTTGTCGGCTTCAGTCAGTGAGTTTATTCCCACAGAGTGCTACGGTCTTAGCTCTGTCATTGGCTGAGAAACAACATGAAATCTCTGCCCAGAAACGTCTCGAATACACCAAAACAAAGGGAAAAACCTTATGAGGACAAAAATAAAAAAGGGGAAAAAAATACAGTCGGGGGGGGGGGGGGGGGGGGGGGAGTAGAGGTGAGTAGAGGCCCAAAGGTACAGATTAAGCCGGATTTTACTCACACGAGTTTAGTGTTTATTTTCAGGGGGAAACTCCGGACTCTACCTCTAAACTAACAGAAAAACTTCTGATTTTGACCCTGACTAAATTAATTGTCAAGGTGTGGTGGTCGGCCTTGGCTGGGCGAGGTTGAACAGTCTGCAGACTCAGTTCAACCAGAACAGAACCGACATCCTGGTTCTGACTCTGCTTCAGGTTCTGGTCCTGGTTCTGGTCCTCCTGCAACATACTGGTGCAGACGATGATGATCTCAGCTATCTCCAGAAGTAGAGACTGCTCTGAACTTTCTTGTGTTACATTTGCTGTTTATCAAGGCAATTTTGAAAAAAAGAAAACAACAACAACAAAAAGCGCTCTACTGTGCATTTAGAGATGTTGCTGGAGGAAATACATGACTGTTAGAGAAGCCCCGTTTACAAACAGACCTACAGTCCACATTCTCTCTTCTCTCTTCAGTGCAGGTACACTGTCAGCAGACGCATCTCTTTGATTCAAACTTGTTTGCTTATGTTTCAGGGTCATTCAACAGAGTAGGCTAGTTGCAAATAAATATTGTTTTACTGTGCAACTACTGAAATGTTCACACAAGAGTTTTCATAAAGAGAGTTCATGAACACATCATCCAGCAAAGCTGATTTTAAGGTTGTAAGTGCAGTCTAGTCTGGATGGAAGTTAAAATATTAAAGTATTATACAATTACATAGTATTATACATATTAGTCATACAATACATGTAATATACACATATGCAATACATGTAATAACTGTATATTATATTTATCTCTCTATATTACATGTACTTATTACAAAGCCACAGGGTTACAGCTCACACATGCAATCAAATTTGGATTATTCACGCAGCCATGCTGACTGATAGCAATCAACATAAGACCCCGCCCCTTGACAATTTAATTGTGTATTGGCAATCTAGAGCAATGACAATCTACAATTTGAAATTTAGAGGCAACGCACAGCCTTACTTTCCAGTCGAGTCTGTTGTCCAGCTGAACTCCAGGTATTTGTAGTTCTCCACCACCTCCACCTCCTCTTCCAGGATGTAGACAGGACTATGCTGCTTATTCTTGCTCCTCCTGAAGTCAACAATCATCTCTTTAGTCTTGCTGGTATTTAAGATGAGCTGATTGTTACCATTTCACAAACTTACTGACAAGCTCCTCTGTACCAGCTTCTTGTCCATCACTGATACATCCCACAACTGCAGAGTCATCAGAGTATTTCTGCAGATGACAGGATCAGAGTTGTACTGGAAGTCTGAGGTGTACAGTGTAAAGAGGAATGGTGAGAGTACAGTTCCTTGTGGTGCTCCAGTGCTGCTGATCACCATCTCAGACACACAACCTTTCAGTCTCACAAACTGTGGTCTGTTTGTGAGGTAGTCGTAAATCCAGGTGGTTGTGGAGGATCCACCTGGAAGTTATGGAGCTTCTCACATAGCAAAGCAGCTGAATAGTATTAAAGGCACTTGAAAAATCAAAGAACATGACCCTCAAAGTGCTGCCTGACTGGTCCAGATGAGAGTGGGCTCTCTGAAGCAGGAAGATGATGGCGTCTTCGTTACAGGAGACAGCCAGGCTGGAGGTGGAGACAGAGGAGGTCTCAGGATTAGAGACCTGCAATGGGCGGGAATTCCTGCTGGTCCTGCAGGACCTGCTAGATCGGGCAGGATTCACAGAGCTGCGGGCGAGAGCGGGCGGTCAGTCGGGTCCCGAGCTCCTCCCGCAGATGTCCAGAATGACTCACAGAGTCGGCCTATTGGCCTATAAACTTATTGTCTAAACATGAGCTGATGGTTTTCATTGACTTACCTGTCATGATTTCATCCATCAGCATTATTCAACTAGAAAAGCACTCAGAGAGCACAGACCCCCCCACCCAAAAGACACACACAGACACACCACCACCAACATGTTCCTATCGCCAGATGAACGGTCCCTCAAAAAAATCCCCAGTATTTGTTTGTCGTCTGTATGTCCGTCTGCTAGTGGGTAAAATAACTCAGAAAGGTGTGGGGGGTAATGTTGCTTGTTGCTCTTTAACTGTCCACTCCTGCTGCAATTATAGTGAAGATTTCTTCACGAGCAGCACACGGGACCCACAGGGGTCGACCTGCGCATCACTGTCTGCCACTCCTTGGTATCAATCCAGTAATTAACGAACCCTGATGAAAAAGGCTTTGAAAATCCCAGCAGGCAGTGTAATTCACAAAAAAAGCCTTCTGTTCTTTAAAACACTGCGCACAGCGGCCACAGGTCACGTGAACCAGGGTGGCCTGTGTGTGGGCGGTCAATCACAGCCTCATTGTGCTGCGCTCTGGAAAAATCCCACAAAAATTGTAAGTGAGGACCATCTTCAAAATTTGCATTAAGAACCTCAGGACCCATCGGAATCTCTCGGGCGTCAGGTGAAGGGAGTCCCATGGAAGCGGGTGGGAGCAGGATTGAAAATCTCATCCCCTGCAGGTCCTCTTGTAGAGACAGATGAGGTCTCAGGACGTCCTGTTGTGGAGACAGAGGAGGTCTCAGGACGTCCTGTTGTGGAGACAGAGGAGGTCTCAGGACGTCCTCTTGTGGAGACAGATGAGGTCTCCCAGGACGTCCTGATGTGGAGACAGAGGAGGTCTCAGGACGCCCTCTTGTAGAGACAGATGAGGTCTCAGGATGTCCTGATGTGGAGACAGAGGAGGTCTCAGGATGTCCTGATGTGGAGACAGATGAGGTCTCAGGACGTCCTGATGTAGAGACAGAGGAGGTCTCAGGACGTCCTCTTGTAGAAGACAGAGGAGGTCTCAGGATGTCCTGATGTGGAGACAGAGGAGGTCTCAGGATGTCCTGATGTGGAGACAGAGGAGGTCTCAGGACGTCCTCTTGTAGAGACAGATGAGGTCTCAGGACGTCCTGTTGTGGAGACAGAGGAGGTCTCAGGACGTCCTGTTGTGGAGACAGAGGAGGTCTCAGGACGTCCTCTTGTGGAGACAGATGAGGTCTCAGGACGTCCTGATGTGGAGACAGAGGAGGTCTCAGGACGTCCTCTTGTAGAGACAGATGAGGTCTCAGGACGTCCTGATGTGGAGACAGAGGAGGTCTCAGGACGTCCTCTTGTAGAGACAGATGAGGTCTCAGGACGTCTTGATGTGGAGACAGATGAGGTCTCAGGACGTCCTGTTGTGGAGACAGATGAGGTCTCAGGACGTTCTGTTGTGGAGACAGAGAAGGTCTCAGGACGTCCTGTTGTGGAGACAGAGGAGGTCTCAGGACGTCCTGTTGTAGAGACAGATGAGGTCTCAGGAAGTCCTGATGTGGAGACAGATGAGGTCTCAGGAAGTCCTGATGTGGAGACAGAGGAGGTCTCAGGACGTCCTGATGTGGGGAGACAGATGAGGTCTCAGGAAGTCCTTGATGTGGAGACATTCCTGCTCTCGACGGGAGGCGGAGGCTTCTCATCTGCTCCCCCTCCTCCTTATTTTCCCTGCTTATCCTGTCCGGTCGACTCTCTGAGACTCTGTCTGTATAACTTTCTGAATCTCAACAACAACAACGAAGATGGATTTGGTCAACTGGTCTCTCAATGCAATTGATCACATTTTTTCCACCCGGAGAGCGGGACGGGATGACGCTCCTTGCCCCGACAGTATGTACCCGGCGGGATATGTGATCGACTCCTGGGGCAAATGGAAGATCATGTGTCTGTCGGTGCTGTCCATCGAGGACGTTAAAGA
>JALJCO010008695.1:0-10595 GCA_023101725.1 Atherinomorus stipes
CATAACCTGAACTCAGCGCTGATAGGCTACCTCTCATTACCTGAACTCAGAGGTGATAGGCTACCTCTCATTACCTGAACTTAGAGGTGATAGGCTACCTCTCATTACCTGAACTCAGAGGTGATAGGCTACCTCTCATTACCTGAACTCAGCGGTGATAGGCTACCTCTTATTACCTGAACTCAGAGGTGATAGGCTACCTCTTATTACCTGAACTCAGCGGTGATAGGCTACACTCTCATTACCTGAACTCAGTGGTGATAGGCTACCTCTCATTAGCACTGAACTCAGAGGTGGATAGGCTACCTCTTATTACCTGAACTCAGAGGTGATAGGCTACCTCTCATTACCTGAACTCAGAGGTGATAGGCTACCTCCCATTACCTGAACTCCAGAGGTGATAGGCTACCTCTCATAACCTGAACTCAGCGGTGATAGGCTACCTCTATTACCTGAACTCAGAGGTGATAGGCTACCTCTCATTACCTGAACTCACAGGTGATAGGCTACCTCTCATTACCTGAACTCAGAGAGGTGATGGGCTACCTCTCATTACCGGAACTCAGAGGTGATAGGCTACCTCTCATTACCTGAACTCAGAGGGTGATAGGCTTCCTCTCATTACCTGAACTCAGAGGTGATAGGCTACCTCTCATTACCGGAACTCAGAGGTGATAGGCTACCTCTCATAACCTGAACTCAGAGGTGATAGGCTACCTCTCATTACCTGAACTCAGTGGTGATAGGCTACCTCTCATTACCTGAACTCAGCGGTGATAGGCTACCTCTCATTACCTGAACTCAGCGGTGATAGGCTACCCTCATAACCTGAACTCAGCGCTGATAGGCTACCTCTCATTACCTGAACTCAGAGGTGATAGGCTACCTCTCATTACCTGAACTCAGAGGTGATAGGCTACCTCTCATTACCTGAACTCAGAGGTGATAGGCTACCTCTCATAACCTGAACTCAGCGGTGATAGGCTACCTCTCATTACCTGAACTCAGAGGTGATAGGCTACCTCTCATAACCTGAACTCAGCGGTGATAGGCTACCTCTCATTACCTGAACTCAGAGGTGATAGGCTACCTCTCATTACCTGAACTCAGAGGTGATAGGCTACCTCTCATTACCTGAACTCAGCGGTGATAGGCTACCTCTTATTACCTGAACTCAGAGGTGATAGGCTACCTCTTATTACCTGAACTCAGCGGTGATAGGCTACCTCTCATTACCTGAACTCAGAGGTGATAGGCTACCTCTCATAACCTGAACTCAGCGGTGATAGGCTACCTCTTATTACCTGAACTCAGAGGTGATAGGCTACCTCTTATTACCTGAACTCAGCGGTGATAGGCTACCTCTCATTACCTGAACTCAGAGGTGATAGGCTACCTCTCATAACCTGAACTCAGCGGTGATAGGCTACCTCTCATTACCTGAACTCAGAGGTGATAGGCTACCTCTCATTACCTGAACTCAGAGGTGATAGGCTACCTCTCATTACCTGAACTCAGAGGTGATAGGCTACCTCTCATTACCTGAACTCAGAGGTGATAGGCTACCTCTCGGAGTGGTGGAACCGGGAGGATAAAGCATCAGAGGAAGCATTAACCTGGAACTCCGGCCTCCTTTCTGGAACACCCCCCTGATAGTCCGTTTGCCACCAGTCTCCGAGTTGTCCTTAACGATCCGTGTCCCCTCAGGAAGGACGGTTTCCTGTCCTTTCAGACCAGCAAGTACCGTCTTCACTACTACGAGACTCCCAGCGGCCTGAAGTTCGTCATGAACACACGACCTGTCAGTGAGCAACGCCAGAGCCACCCTGCAGCACATATACAGCAACGTAAGACGCACATGGAGCTCCATTCCTACGGCTTTGACTTCCACATACCCAAAAGTCTCATCTGAAGTTCATTTGTTAATCAGAATTAAAATTTTAAGATATTTGAACATTTGTTAATTAAATTTTGACATTTAAATGTCATCAAACTGAAGTTATACATGTTTCCTCCACCAGAGGGCAGTCTGTCTCTGTCAATACACGACATGCAGGAAAGTATCGTGCACGTGTTAACTTCTGATGTTTAAGGCCGACATGAAGACATGAACGTCTCTATTGTAACGGGACACAAAGACACGAACGTCTATATATTCTAACCAGGATAAGAAGACACGAACGTCTCTATATTCTAACCAGGACAAGAAGACATGAACGTCTCTCTATTGTAACCGGGACATGAAGACACAAACGTCTCTCTATTGTAACCAGGACATGAAGACACAAACGTGTCTATATTCTGAACAGGACGAAGACACAAACCTGTCTATATTCTAACCAGGACAAGAAGACATGAACGTCTCTCTATTGTAACCAGGACATGAAGACACAAACGTCTATATATTCTAACCAGGACACGAAGACACGAACGTGTCTATATTCTAACCAGGACAAGAAGACATGAACGTCTCTATATTCTAACCGGGACATAAAGACACGAACGTCTCTCTATTGTAACCAGGACATAAAAGACACGAACGTCTCTATATTCTAAGCAGGGTTAGGACAGTTCCAGGCCCAAGTCTTCTCTCTGTAGTCTTGGTGGGGACCTCAGAGTTGATTCATTGATTGATTGATTTATTGATTGATGTGTGTGTGTGTATATGTGTGTGTGTATATGTGTGTATATGTGTGTGTGTGTGTGTGTGTGTATATGTGTGTGTGTGTGTGTGTGTGTATATGTGTGTGTATGTGTGTGTGTGTGTATATGTGTGTGTGTGTGTTCCAGATGAGCGTGGAGCTGATCGTGAAGAACCACAGGTATGTGCGTCCACCATCACGTTGGAGAGCGAGCTCTTCAGCAGCCGATAGACGCCCTCGTCCGAGCGCTGCCGTACTACAGCCCCGTGCAGCCTGACCCCCCACACAGAGATTCCTTCTATTTATCTTCAATGTCGTCTTTTGTATCTTCTGCTGAATTAAAGTGATAAAATCTCCGATCGTGTCGTTTTCATCATTACTGGGATCAGTCGGGAGTCGATCGATCAGCTGGCTGCTTCATGTTATGGACGAGTCGTCAATAAGGCGGCTCGGTGACGTCCTCCACCTCAGAGAGGACACGGAGGCGTCCAGATGGTCCCACTGATCCTCCGGCTGATGTAACCGGCTGAGCTGCTGCGCTCATTAATGCTGATTAACAGCTGGATTAGAGGGATAATCTGAGAGCAGCACCGTGTAGACCTGGACCTGGACCTGGACCTGGAGCTGGATCTGGACCTGGAGCTGGATCTGGACCAGGACCAGGACCTGGACCAGGACCTGGACCTGGACCTGGGCCTGGACCTGGACCTGGACCAGGACCAGGACCAGGACCTGGACCTGGACCAGGACCTGGAGCAGGACCTGGAGCAGGACCTGGACCTGGACCTGGACCTGGACCAGGACCTGGACCAGGACCAGGACCTGGACCTGGATCTGGACCTGGACCTGGACCTGGACCTGGACCTGGAGCAGGACCTGGACCTGGAGCAGGACCTGGACCTGGAGCTGGAGCTGGATCTGGACCTGGACCTGGACCAGGACCTGGACCTGGACCCTGGACCTGGACCTGGACCAGGACCTGGACCTGGACCAGGACCTGGACCTGGACCAGGACCAGGACCAGGACCAGGACCTGGACCAGGACCAGGACCTGGACCAGGACCAGGACCTGGACCTGGGCCTGGCCCTGGATCTGGACCTGGACCTGGACCTGGACCTGGACCTGGAGCAGGACCTGGACCTGGAGCAGGACCTGGACCTGGAGCTGGAGCTGGATCTGGACCTGGACCTGGACCTGGACCTGGGCCTGGCCCTGGATCTGGACCTGGACCTGGACCTGGACCTGGACCTGGAGCAGGACCTGGACCTGGAGCAGGACCTGGACCTGGAGCTGGAGCTGGATCTGGACCTGGACCTGGACCAGGACCTGGACCTGGACCTGGACCTGGACCTGGACCAGGACCTGGACCTGGACCTGGACCTGGACCTGGACCAGGACCAGGACCTGGACCAGGACCAGGACCTGGACCAGGACCTGGACCAGGACCTGGTCCTGTCAGCACCTTGCTCATCCTGTGATGGACTTGACAGCAACAGATAATTTCCAATCTCGGTCATAATTCCGTTTCTAAAATCTTTGAGCGGTTAATGATCAACTTTCCCAGTTTGTCACTATTAATTATTTGTTATTTGCTATCAGACAAACTACAATATTGATCTTTCGCTCAGTGCAGTTTGTTGGTTCAGTTCTTCACAACAGAAAACAGTGTGTTGCCTTAAATGGATCTCAATCTGACTCTCATTCTACAAAGTGGAGTTCCTCAGGGGTCAACTCTTGGCCCTCTTCTGTTCTCATTCTTTGTAAATGATCTCCCATCATGTCTCGCTAAATGCCATATTTAACTTTATGCTGATGATACAGTCTCATACATCTCAATCTGATTTATCACAAATCCCTCTCTCCCACTGCCTAAAACTGAAAAGTGGGTAAAAATAAGTAAAAATGAGCCTGTAGGTGGCAGGTTATTATTAGGTATACAGAGCAGACCTAAGCATAGATTATAGCAACCACAATTAAAAAAGCTCAATGAGAAGTTGTTTCAAGATAAAATGCAAAAAAATGTGGTAAAAACTCCAGTTTGAACTGGAATGGCAGCATTACAGAGAGGGAACTAAATTCCCTGCAACAGACTGAGCTAAATAATTAGCATGTGATCTGACTGATCACAATGATGGAAAACAAACACCAAAATGACAAATGTGAGACTCTTTCACGCTCAAATAACCTCACATGAAAGAAGAACAAAGATTGTTTCCTTCATTGGATGTTCAGCATTTATGAGTGTTTGAAGGACTCTGATTGGATGAAATAACATTGAAGTCTCTGGTTTCATCACTAAGATAAAAAGCGGGGGGGGGGGGGGGGGGCTCCTTCTGAGTAAATGGTCTGATGTCATGGAAAACAGTTCAAACTCCATCATTGAAGTGTAGAGCAAGTGTGTGAGGAGAAAAATGTTCTCCTAAACATTTATTCTGGAAGAACATTTGATTCTAGAAAGGTCCTTTTCAATGCAAGTCAATGTGGCACGGATTGGCTCTAAGGAGGAAATGAGGAGGATTTTAGTTAGAGACCTTAGAGAAAGAGTTACACCCCCATCTTCTAGAAGATCATGAGTCAGACCAGAACACACACCTGCACCAAGTTTATGCTGTTTGCATTAGTAGATAAAAGTAACATAAAAGGTCGTTCACCCCCCCTTCAGGAAGCTGGTCGTTCACCCCCCCTTCAGGAAGCTGGTCGTTCACCCCCCCTTCAGGAAGCTGGTCGTTCACCCCCCTTCAGGAAGCTGGTCACTCACCCCCTTCAGGAAGCTGGTCGTTCACCCCCCTTCAGGAAGCTGGTCACTCACCCCCCTTCAGGAAGCTGGTCGTTCACCCCCCTTCAGGAAGCTGGTCGTTCACCCCCCTTCAGGAAGCTGGTCGTTCACCCCCCTTCAGGAAGCTGGTCGTTCACCCCTTCAGGAAGCTGGTCACCCTCACCCCCCTTCAGGAAGCTGGTCGTTCACCCCCCCTTCAGGAAGCTGGTCACTCACCCCCCCTTCAGGAAGCTGGTCGTTCACCCCCCCTTCAGGAAGCTGAGGAGCTGTGAGGGTTAAATATGTTTTGTATGATGAACTTTTGCTTGTGTTGGACCCCCTCGAAAACTAGATGGCTCATCTCAAGGGACTTATCCGAAGAAAGAAATTTCTCCCCCCGGATGAGCTGGGGTCTGTGGCCGGGGGGGGGGGGGGGGGGAGTCTGGGCTTCCCTGCTTAGGCAGCTGCCCCCGCGACCCGATCCCGGATAAGCGGAAGGAGACGGTACGGTAGAAATTTCACCGTCTGTCCATGAAAGGTCTGAACAGGAACGTGGACATGGACGTGGACGAGTCCTCCAGACCGGATCCCGTCAACACCTGGAAAAGGTCTGAACAGAAACCTGGACCTGGACCAGGACCAGGACGAGTCCTCCAGACCGGATCCTGTCAACACCTGGAAAAGGTCTGAGCAGGGACCTGGACGAGTCCTCCAGACCGGATCCTGTCAACACCTGGAAAAGGTCTGAGCAGGGACCTGGACGAGTCCTCCAGACCGGATCCTGTCAACACCTGGAAAAGGTCTGAGCAGGGACCTGGACGAGTCCTCCAGACCGGATCCCGTCAGCACCTGGAAAAGGTCTGAGCAGGAACGTGGACACGGACCTGGACGAGTCCTCCAGACCGGATCCCGTCAGCACCTGGAAAAGGTCTGAGCAGGAACGTGGACCTGGACGAGTCCTCCAGACCGGATCCCGTCAGCACCTGGAAAAGGTCTGAGCAGGAACGTGGACACGGACCTGGACGAGTCCTCCAGACCGGGTCCTGTCAACACCTGGAAAAGGTCTGAACAGGAACGTGGACCTGGACGAGTCCTCCAGACCGGATCCTGTCAACACCTGGAAAAGGTCTGAGCAGGAACGTGGACACAGACCTGGACGAGTCCTCCAGACCGGATCCTGTCAGCACCTGGACAAGGTCTGAACAGGAACGTGGACACGGACGTGGACGAGTCCTCCAGACCGGATCCCGTCAACACCTGGAAAAGGTCTGAGCAGGAACGTGGACACAGACGTGGACGAGTCCTCCAGACCGGGTCCCGTCAACACCTGGACAAGGTCTGAACAGAAACCTGGACCTGGACGAGTCCTCCAGACCGGATCCCGTCAACACCTGGAAAAGGTCTGAGCAGGAACGTGGACACGGACGTGGACGAGTCCTCCAGACCGGGTCCCGTCAACACCTGGACAAGGTCTGAACAGGAACGTGGACACGGACCTGGACGAGTCCTCCAGACCGGATCCTGTCAGCACCTGGAAAAGGTCTGAACAGAAACCTGGACCTGGACCAGGACCTGGACGAGTCCTCCAGACCGGGTCCCGTCAGCACCTGGACAAGGTCTGAGCAGGAACGTGGACACGGACGTGGACGAGTCCTCCAGACTGGATCCTGTCAACACCTGGAAAAGGTCTGAACAGAAACCTGGACCTGGACGAGTCCTCCAGACCGGATCCCGTCAACACCTGGAAAAGGTCTGAGCAGGAACGTGGACACAGACGTGGACGAGTCCTCCAGACCGGGTCCCGTCAACACCTGGACAAGGTCTGAACAGAAACCTGGACCTGGACGAGTCCTCCAGACCGGATCCCGTCAACAACTGGAAAAGGTCTGAACAGGAACGTGGACACGGACCTGGACGAGTCCTCCAGACCGGATCCCGTCAACACCTGGACAAGGTCTGAGCAGGAACCTGGACCTGGACCAGGACCTGGACGAGTCCTCCAGACCGGATCCTGTCAACACCTGGAAAAGGTCTGAACAGAAACCTGGACCTGGACCAGGACCTGGACGAGTCCTCCAGACCGGATCCTGTCAACACCTGGAAAAGGTCTGAACAGGAACGTGGACACAGACGTGGACGAGTCCTCCAGACCGGATCCCGTCAACACCTGGAAAAGGTCTGAACAGGAACGTGGACCTGGACGAGTCCTCCAGACCGGATCCTGTCAACACCTGGACAAGGTCTGAGCAGGAACGTGGACACGGACGTGGACGAGTCCTCCAGACCGGGTCCCGTCAACACCTGGACAAGGTCTGGACAGGAACCTGGACCTGGACGAGTCCTCCAAACCGGATCCTGTCAACACCTGGACAAGGTCTGAACAGGAACGTGGACACGGACCTGGACGAGTCCTCCAGACCGGATCCCGTCAACACCTGGAAAAGGTCTGAACAGAAACCTGGACCTGGACGAGTCCTCCAAACCGGATCCTGTCAACACCTGGACAAGGTCTGAGCAGGAACGTGGACACGGACGTGGACGAGTCCTCCAGACTGGATCCTGTCAACACCTGGACAAGGTCTGAACAGGAACGTGGACCTGGACGAGTCCTCCAGACCGGATCCCGTCAACACCTGGAAAAGGTCTGAGCAGGGACCTGGACGAGTCCTCCAGACCGGGTCCCGTCAACACCTGGAAAAGGTCTGAAGAGGAACGTGGACACGGACGTGGACGAGTCCTCCAGACCGGATCCTGTCAACACCTGGAAAAGGTCTGAACAGGAACGTGGACCTGGACGAGTCCTCCAGACCGGATCCGTCAACACCTGGAAAAGGTCTGAACAGAAACCTGGACCTGGACGAGTCCTCCAGACCGGATCCCGTCAACACCTGGAAAAGGTCTGAGCAGGAACGTGGACACGGACGAGTCCTCCAGACCGGGTCCCGTCAACACCTGGAAAAGGTCTGAACAGGAACCTGGACCTGGACGAGTCCTCCAGACCGGATCCCGTCAACACCTGGAAAAGGTCTGAACAGGAACCTGGACCTGGACCAGGACCAGGACGAGTCCTCCAGACCGGATCCTGTCAACACCTGGAAAAGGTCTGAACAGGAACGTGGACACGGACGTGGACGAGTCCTCCAGACCGGATCCCGTCAACACCTGGAAAAGGTCTGAACAGGAACCTGGACCTGGACCAGGACCTGGACGAGTCCTCCAGACCGGGTCCCGTCAACACCTGGAAAAGGTCTGAGCAGGAACGTGGACACGGACGTGGACGAGTCCTCCAGACCGGATCCTGTCAACACCTGGAAAAGGTCTGAGCAGGAACGTGGACACGGACGTGGACGAGTCCTCCAGACCGGATCCTGTCAACACCTGGACAAGGTCTGAACAGGAACGTGGACACGGACCTGGACGAGTCCTCCAGACCGGATCCTGTCAACACCTGGAAAAGGTCTGAGCAGAAACCTGGACCTGGACGAGTCCTCCAGACCGGATCCTGTCAACACCTGGAAAAGGTCTGAACAGAAACCTGGACCTGGACGAGTCCTCCAGACCGGATCCTGTCAGCACCTGGACAAGGTCTGAACAGGAACGTGGACACGGACCTGGACGAGTCCTCCAGACCGGATCCTGTCAGCACCTGGAAAAGGTCTGAGCAGGAACGTGGACCTGGACGAGTCCTCCAGACCGGATCCTGTCAACACCTGGACAAGGTCTGAGCAGGAACGTGGACCTGGACGAGTCCTCCAGACCGGATCCTGTCAACACCTCGCTCATCCTGGTGGTCTTGGTGATCAACCAATCCTACTGAGTACCAGCAATGTGGACCAGGTTCTGGATCCGGCCCTGTAGGGACCGCATGGTCCAGCTGTCCCGTAGACCTGAAGCAGAAAATGTCCACACAGTCCCAGTACCGAGATGTCCTCCTGAGCAGAAATGGACATCTGGAGGACATCATGTAGATTAAGGATGTGGTTCACCTCATCGCCATGGTAGCACACACACTGATGAGGGAATTGATTATTGATCAGACACGAGAACCAAGTGGCTAACTGAGGACCAATCAGAAGCCAGACAGGTTGAGTGCTGCCGTGGTGCGTTCAGGGTCAGCGCGTGCTAGAGTGGTTTGTGGGCAGGGGGCCATGTTCAACATCTGCACTCAGAGTTTGGGTTTTAAATCCAGGATTCCTGCGCTGTGATTGGTGGGATTAGACCAACGGGATTAAGATGAGCTGCAGCAGAGACGCAGACGGACAGATGGAGGTGGACGGACGCTGTGGACGGCAGGAATCACACTAACAGGTACGACTCCACTTCACCAACTTCTGCTCGACTCTGAGACTCCGGTCCTGTACTGGACTGACAGTCCTCGTACCTTCAGGGGTCCTGGTCTGACCTGTGGAGGGTTTATGGATGCAGGAAACGGGAACGTTGTTTAATCTGCTGATGAAGGACCATCATCTTCCTCTTCCTGATTCCCTGCCTGGTCTGGAAAACAGAGAAATTTGTTCTCCGCATTAAACCCGTCTCAGGTTTAACTAGAGAGCAGCGGGCTGCCAGTTACAGGTAAGATTTAATGTAATCAGAATTTAATATTATTCTCACTAAAGCTTACAACTAATCACCTGAATAAAGTAAATGATTGGTTCTTAAGTTTGTTTGTTAAACTAACTCAGAATGTTCTGAAGCGTTCTGAGTTATTGTAGAATGATCAGGAACCGATTCAACACGTCACACTTGCTGGAAAATGTGGAGGAGTTTCTCTGCAAACATGTTCCCAAGATTCTAGCAGCAACCAGGTGATTCCCAAAGAGCTGGAACCTGGGAAACTTAGATGGAATAAAGGAGTGAAGTAGTACTTAGACTGGGAGTAAACTAATATATGACTAAGTAAAGTAATGTAATACTTGGAACAAGTAAAGTAGTTCTAGAACGAGTAAAGTAGTCCTAAGAAGCAGTAAAGTGGTTCTAAGAATGAGTAAAGTAGTCCTAAGAAGCAGTAAAGTGGTTCTAAGAATGAGTAAAGTAGTCAGAAGCAGTAAAGTGGTTCTAAGAATGAGTAAAGTAGTCCTAAGAAGCAGTAAAGTGGTTCAAAGAATGAGTAAAGTAGTCTAAGAAGCAGTAAAGTGGTTCTAAGAATGAGTAAAGTAGTCCTAAGAAGCAGTAAAGTGGTTCTAATAATGAGTAAAGT